>CAUYQG010264559.1:0-83845 GCA_963574415.1 Tarsius wallacei
TACCTAATCCTGAGTTGTATCCCACATCTTAAAAAAAAATATGTTATATATTAACCCCTTAAAAAAAGATTGCTATGTCTTCCTGCTAGATTGACTCTTCTATTATTATGTGATGCCCTCTGTCTTTAGCAATTTTCTTTGCTCTGATTTCTACTTTATCTGATATTACTACAGCTCTTCCTGTAGCCTTTTAATTGTTGTGTCATATATTTTTCCCTATCCTTTTACTGACAACATACTTTTTAAAAAATTTTTTAACTTTTTAGGCAGCATATAATTGGGTAATATTTTTAATCTACTCTGCTCATCTCTGTCTTTTAATTGATGTATTTGCACTATTTGCTGTAAGTAAAACTTACTACAATGGATGGGTTTATGGATTTTTTTGGTTGTTTGGCTACAGTAGTAATGTTATTATTAATATCTGAAGTCCTTAGTTTATCTGACACATTCTCTTCACCTTTCAGAGTCTTTCCATATTTGTTTTTATGTAACATCTAGGATTTTTAGTTTACCTACCAGAGGAAATAAGGAAAACGATGTCTAATTCATCTTTCTGGAAGTGTAAGTTTTCATTTTACTTTTTGAAGGGATAAATTTGGGCACTTATTCAGACAGAACTTGATTCCAGTGTTGGCTCCAGCCCTTGCTAACAATATATCTTTAGGCAAATTACTTACCTCTATTCTTCTTTTTTCCTATTCTGCAAAATGAGTAAAGTGCAGTTTGAAGACTAAATCAATTATCTAACATTAGCATGCAGCACAATGAAAGCACATAATTAAAGCAATAATTAAATATAATTTTATTATTGCTATCTCTATTATTATTACTATTATTACTATTGTAGCTGTTGTTATTGTTACCACCACGGTTACTACTTACAAATACCGTTTTTAGTTCTTTCTAGGAGCATAAATATTTTCCTTGACTTTCAACTCTAAACATGGTTCACTGAAATAACAATCAATGGGGAGGTCAGAATGATCCCCTTTGGGAGATAAATATGATGATAAAGATATTAGAATCTCTTGCCTCTCTGGTCAAAGCCTATGATATGTTCAAGTACACAAAGTCTGTCTGTATGTATGTCAGACTTAGTGATTGAATTGTTAGAATCACAAGATTTGCTCCTGGAGTGCTCTCATTCCACAGCTGTGCTACCCTGTTCCTATCTTCTGCATCTGCACCATTTAGCACCTGCCTGTCACTGTTTTCTCTTTGTCATATTGTCTCTTTCTCCTTGGATTGTTCTTACTCCCTCTGGCTAAGGTCACTCTCTCTGAAATGTATATTCAGTGTTGCCCTGTTTGGCAGTGCCTGGTGTTCTCTGGATGTGTAACCCCCCATTGCATTGGAATTGATGACTGGCATTTGGGAGGTACTGATGGTGTCAGAGGATCATTTCTAAATCACCAGTGAGAACAGTAAAGGAGAGGAAACAGGGATCAAAGCATCTTCCTTTAGAGTGAGCACTTACTGTGGAGTCTAGACCCTACAGGCACAGCACCCTGATTTCAGAAGCAGGTATGATCCCTTGGAAAAGATAATGCTCCCTTGCACTCCCTCTTTAGTTGTTCTTTTTATAATAAAACATTTAGAAAAGTGTGGGGAAAATGATAAACAATCTCACACTCCACTTTCCTAGGGATTGTTTTTTTTACTTCTTGGATGCATATTTTTCTGTCCCCTTCTCTTAATATTTTCTGTTCTTCAACTGCTGCTTCTAGTGTTGTTGATGAGGTTTTGGAAGGAATAGAATTGTTGTTTTCCAGACAACTTGAAATGGAACTAGACAAAGTTAATATAGAAAGTAGTCATTCATTGTTCCACTTTTATCTGGTAGAGTGACTAAAAGTCGGTGAATTTCTAAATAGCGGAAAGCCCCTGAGAAACCTTTGCTTGATATACAAAAAATTGTATTTTATTCTATTTTTATATTTTGTATGGTAAATTAAATGATTCAAACTTTTGAAGACAGTAATAAGGAAACATTAGATTTGTTTTTTGAGGGTTTTTTTGCATTGAACATTACTCACCATTTCAAATCAACACAGATATTATCTTGTTTGTGGAGTGGGGATAACAATTGCCCTTACTTCACAGTGTTATTTTGAGAATTCAAACAATGGCAATATTTATCATAAAGAACAGGACCGTACTCACAGTGGTTTGCTATTATTGTTGCTTTTGCTGTTGTTATATTAATCAATATTTTTTAACCAGCAAACATGGCAAGAGAAATGAGGTTAGCATAATTGCTCCAAATTCAATGATTGTTTTTTTTCCATTGTGTGAGAATTCACAAACTTCTGGCAAATTTATTTCCACAAGACAGCAACTATGTGAGATAGAGAGCACCCAAAAGTTTTTTTCCTAGGTTTCATGGTCTATACCTGACTGGGAAAACCTTTCCTAAAAATTGATCAAGAAGAACAGGAGGAAGGTCAGATTTTTGCAGGTTTGCTTTTGCTGGTACTGAACAATTTTACCCCAGTCAGAGGGCTGGGTGGATTCTATCAGTGGGATAGGGTTTAGTGAACTACCTTGGAAGAAGAAAAAGGGGAATAACTATGAGCCTAAAAACTTACAGCATTATTAAAATTAAGCTAACTCAAAAGTTAAAATACTTCAATGTCAGGATATGAATTGGCTTTCCTTTTATTAACGCTTGACTTTAAGCTGACGCAGGGTGAGTATACCAGAATGGTCATTCCTTTCCAAAGCTAGTCTGTGAAAATGATTATAGAGAGCTAATTCCCATTTGTGCAAAGAAAATCCAGGCCCCTCCTGGCCTTGGCAGAAGATGAAAACCATGAGCACCTTTTCAGTGTTTTTTTCCACCAGCTTCTCACATAAAGCTGACATTTCCTCCAGCAACAATCTCTACCTCATCCTTTCATCGCACATCACTCTGGAGTTAGAGCTAACAAATCATCAGTGTTTCTGCTCCAATCCCCAGGACTCTTTTTTTCTCCTTGATAGTCTCAGTGGTGACAGATTTTCCTTCCATCTTTCTCTAGCCCCAGATTGTTTTAATTACCACTGCTGTGTTTTGTTAGACGGTAAACTGTGAAAATGTCCTCTGGTTGTTTAGGTTGCTTAGCTTTAAAAAACAAAACAAAACAAAACAAAACAAAAACACTTGCTTGGAGTAAAAGGAGGTGCATATGACCTGGGGATCTATTGATTTACTCATTTATTCATTAACAAGAGAAGCGGAAGATAAGAGGTAACTCATCTGCTGTGCTCACCCTGTTTTGACTGTAGAGATTTTTCTTAGTTCACACTCTATTGACAGTGTCTGCAGGAAGGGGGAAGAAGCTGGGACTTTGTCCTTTGCTAGGAAGTCTTAGTCCCTAAGTTACATCATTCTCCTGAACTGTTTTCTTCACACCGTCTTGAGAAAGAGAAGGTGGGAAGAGAAAGTTAGTACCTCCTCCTTGAATGCCCAATAGTGAGGTGTGAATACAGATTAGACACTGTGGTATCTGTGTGGAGTCCTTAACGCAGAGCACTCAAGGCAGATACTCTGTCCTCCAAACTTCAGTTTCCTCACCTGGAACATACAAATAATAACAAAACCTGTTTAACATGTATATATGTGAGCGTGGGGTGTGTGTGTGGGTGTTTTTTATTGTGCAAGTATGCCATAGGTTGTTGTATTTGTAATAGCCCTTTTCATTCATTGCAAAGTATCTTTAAGCTCCTAGATTGGCTTATTTTAGCAAGCTAGTGTAGTATAGTGCCTGGTTTATTAAAGAAGCTTGGTATGGTAAAGGACTTTTTGTAGTGAATGAATAAATGAATGAGTGAACTAAACTGATGGTAAGAAAACGAAAGGAAAGAAAAAAGGAAGAATATTTTGAAAGAATGGAGCCTATTTTTGACCTCTTAAACTTAGGAACCGTCTTTAGAGAAGGATGCTCTATTCTTGAGTCTCTGGAAATGAAAGCACTATTTAACTAACAATGTAAATGGGGTTTAGCTTAGCATTTAGGTTTGTTTTGGTGATGTTTATGTACAAATGCATGCCCTCTGTACTCCCTTATAGAACACCAATATTGATAATATTACTAATGATAATAACAAAGAATGTTTATAAAAGTCTAGTCCTTTCCTGTTTACTGTCCTAATTGCATGACATATCTTAACCTATTTAGCATTAAATTTAATTCTCACAATGAGGTCACAAAGTAGACACAATTGTTATCCCATCTTACAGATGAGAAAGCAGAGAGAGGTAACAGTGACAAATTGGTTGTACAAGAATTGGCAAGTCTCTGAAAACAAATCTGATTTTAGTTTTTTATTTTGGACATTTTCTGTTTTTTTCCATATGATCATGGAGTTCTTTTTGCCTAGCTGCACATACTCTGCCACCTCTATGCAAGCAATCTAAATATGTCACTGTTCATTAGCTATTTGTACTAACGATCATGCTGCATTTTCAGAATGTCATATTTGACAATGTGCTAAATAGCCCTCTGCTATGAATAGCCTTCTGTATGAATCAGCGTACTGACTAGCAGACTTGTTCTTGTCAAATCAGTTCTAATCTGGACTTGCCTAATCACAAACCTTCTTCTTTTTCTTCTTCCATAGCTCTCCGGCAACTTTGGATGAATAGTGCTTCAGCTAACAGAAGCTCCTGCCTCCATCTGGGTATTACTACCTCCTTTGCTGGCATGAAGCTTGGTTGCTCTGCTGTTAAACAACTAACAGCAGTTTCAGCACTGGGGACAGCATATTTTAATGAAGTGGTAATGGAATGTGGAGCCAGACACGCCTTGATTAAAATGGAGTACTCTGATTAAAGATTATAGTCCATTCCCATTTCTTCATGCAATTCCGATTTTTCTTCTGGTTTACCAAGCGTCACTCCCAGCCATAGAAGACAGAAATGCGGTTTGTGTATGCTGTGCCTCCAAATAAGTTTTAATTAGATATTTAAATGAGACTTGTGCTGGTTCACTAAACCCAGAGTTTTTATATTTCTCCAATTCAATTATTAGGTGTTTTAATTCACCAAGTCATGGCATATCATTTATTTTAATATTACTTACTATGGCATTAAAACCATAATTTCCAGATATAAACGTCCAAATTTAAGAACAAAAAATTCTAAGCAGTCAAATTAATAATAAAAAATAAATAAAACTGGTTTAATCCATCCAATTCTTAATAAAAAGCTAGCCATTCTCTGCACAGGTGCTGATGAGGGAGAATGAACAAAAATACCATCATGTGAAGGGAAAACGCATGGGAGATCCTGAGGTATTTCTTGTACTTTTCTCAAGGTGAGAGTTAATATGTGCCATCCTGGTGAGATAGGTCATTTTACTAACCCATTTCAGTCTCTACTGGCAGAATTGTGTCTCACTTACAGGCTGTAGGAGTCCTTCCAGGATGGGAGAAACTGGGTCATGAGGTGGAGTCAAGTAGATAATAGCAGGGTTGTATAACTCTTCTAAACATTTCTGAATACTTGTAATATTCAGGCATTGGTCTGAGAGCGTTTGCTTATTTAATACTCATGACAGTTATAAAATATGAACGATTGCTGCTTTCATTTGTAGGTGAGAAAGCTGAGGCACAGAGAAGTTAAGTAACTTATCCAGTGTCACACAGAGAGTAAGCACTGGGGGTAAGATTTGAACTCAAGCTGTTTGACCCCTGAGTTTGCGCTTTCCATCCTTACTCTGTCATACCTCTCCAGCAAGGCAGATGGTGAAAAACAAGAAAAAGATGGGCTCAGCTGCCAAGCTAAGCAGTTGCAAATGGTGATAGTTCTTGCCTGATGTAGCAGTTGTGAGGACTAAATAGAATAATTCATGTTCAAATGTTTAGCTTAGTACCTGGAACATAATGCTGTTTACAATGAACATTGAGAACTTACTGCATGCTTTCAAAAAGGAGAAAACCATTTAGTGACATCAGTGATGATGATACTGATGGGACAGAAGTACAAAGAAGATACCTGAAGCAACCCCTTAAGCATGACTTCAGGCATTCCTTTCATTTATGTAGTGCTGGTGGTAGATGAAGTTAGGAGCTGAGAGGATAAGAGGAGGCAGCCATGGGGTTTGGAGGAGGTAAAGGACTTGTCTTTCTTTCATGCTGCAGTGCATGAAAACTGGATGTTGATTCTAAATGAGTCTTGATCCCAACCATTGGCTCTGCCCCAGGCCAGCCATACGCATCCTCTCCTCAGGTTGGTGAACCCCATCAGAGCAGTGCCTGGAAAAAGTCCAGTAAGGCCCACTGTTGCATTCACCAGCAATTCAAAGGAAACAGCTACAAGCCAAACATCTGCTGGGCTCCTTATGAAGATACATGCTCTGCCCTCAAGGCATTCATTATCTAAGAGTGACAATAAAGCACGTTTATAATTAGTGAAGAATGTAGGACTGGGAACTGAGGGATAGACATAGGGGCAATTAGTGTGTATCTTCCAGTAACAGTCGTCAAGGTCTTTTCCATGAATTTTTATGTGAGGATTTAAATCAGACACAGAATGGAGGTTTTGGGGAATTTTTACTGAGGTGTCATGTGTAATCTTAATGGGAGAGGAATTTTGAGTATCCAGTGCCCACAGATGAAGCAGAATAGGCTCATATTCTATCTTCTTTTGTCTCCTACATAGGCTTATTTTTGGGAGAAGAGAGGTTACTTATGATCCAAGCTTAGCCAATCAAATGATCTTTCCTAGGACTTTAAACCTTGAGCCAGTGGCCCGAGAACACAATGACATAGGTTGTATATAATAAAGGTGGCACCTTGACTAGGGTTTTACAGACAGGAAAATATCACTCTGTCTCTTGCTTCTTGCTCTCTGTCACTCTCTTGACTCCTATCTCTTCCAAAAAAAAAAAAATTACCCACTAATTTTTTGAGCCCCCAATAATTTTCCTATATAAATTAGTCAGAGTCAGTGTCTGATACTTGTGATCAATAACCTTAACTCACTAATAGTACTACTACTAATCTTGCCTCAGAAAGGAATTTATAGAAGCAGCCACAGTCCCATGAGTGTCCTTTGGGATGCCGTTATTTATATGCTATATTGGGAACTGCATCTGTGCCTCTTAGGGTTTCTTCTCCATCCTCCACATTAGACAGGAACACCCTGGCTTTTAATTCTACTAAAGTGCATTAATAAGGCTTTTGAAGCCATGGGGATCTTTGAATTTCCTATGGTGTGAGATAAGGCTCTTTCTCATTACTCTAAGAATAGCCCAGCTCCTAAAGCCATTCAGAAATCCACAGAGGGAGATCTGGCTGCAGGTCTTGCAATAAACTCTTATTAATGCTATCAAAAATAATCTGCTTTTGTCTTGACCTCACTTTAGATTCTCGGCAGGTGTAATGGACAGATTTGTAGGGTTTCCTTTTTCCTTTTTAAAAGACTAGATAAATGTACCTTTCTCTCATCAGATTATAAAAGTCCAATGTAAATGGAAAGTTCATTGCTTTCCTTGATAACAGGCGTAATCTTCCCAGTGGATGCCCCTCTGTCAGAAGACATATGAGATAGTCCAAGAGATTGTTTTTGGTTAAAGCAGGCTGAGGATAAGCTTAATTTCCCAGTCTATGCTCTTTAACCCCTCTTTGACTGATGCAATGGGAAAATGCTTCATATCAGCTTTCAGTGGAGGAAAGATGTGTGCTTTCTCCTGCTTCCAGTTACATTTGGCTGTCTCGGACCTGTGCAGTTTGACTACTATTGGCCCCAACATCCAAGTCATCAGCTACATTAATCTCATTATTATTTATTCATTTTGGTGGGTGATTAGGTGGAAGCATTGAAAGGAAGAGTAAGAAACTATTAACATCAATGTTGGTTCCACATTGGCTATTAAAATCAGCTTAGGCTCAAAGTATAGGTAAAAGCACATCGAAATAGCACTCTTGAGTATATTTAGCATTTTATGCATTACAGCATGTGCTCACTTCGGTCATCTCAGGTTCTGTGGCAAGTAGGAAAGCTTCATCCCCCTTTAACACATGGGATAACCAAGGCACACACATCCACATCCACACAAACACATCAAGATATTTTACTCAGGTTACACAGCTAAATAAAACCAGTTATGAGTGAGATTTTGGATCTAGGCTCTTGGCTCATTTTCCTTTGATTAAACAACATGGTGGGTGGGATCCTAAAACAGGGATGGGATTTGAAACCAGAAGACCAGAATTATGATTCCAGCTGTGCTCCTTCCTGGCTAGTTGTGTTGTGACAAGACTAAGCCTTAGTTTTTTCGCCTGTGAAACAGTAATAATAACAATGCCTATTTGTCATGAAAAATAGTTTGTAAAGTGCAAAGTACAATAAAATTATTATGTATTTGTGATAATCATGACTATTTGTTGAGCTATTTTTACTATGTACCAGACATGACATACATTATTTTCTTTCTATATTGTGAAATAAGACATATATTTAAAAGTTCCTAAAATGTAATTATATCTTGTAAGAATTTGTTGTGAATCTCACATCTGTGAACTACCACCATATCAAGAATCAGAATGCAGTCAGCAACCTAGAAATTGTGTGTATACTTCTCTCTTCTTCTACCTTCCCTAGAGGTAATCTCTAGTGTTTAAGCAATCATTTATACGCTTTTCTTTATATTTTGACAGTCCCTAAATAATACAACAGTTTTGCCTGTTGTTGAACTTTGCATAAATGGACTCACATAGTATGTATACTTTTGCATTTGGTTTGTTTTATTGACATCATATTTTGAAGCTTCATCTATCTCTTTCTGTTTAACTGTGGTTATTCATTTTCATTACTTATAGTATTCTACTGCATGACTATATAATAATTTATCTAAACCTCATGCTCTAGGTTGCTTTTAGCTTTTTGCTCTTAAGAATGTTGCACCCATAAATGACAAAGCTTTGACTCACATATGTATGCAGTTCTGTAGATTTTGTGCTTAGGAGTAGAATTATGGAGTGTTAGGTTACATGTAGCTTTCACTCTATAAGACACTGCCAAATTTCATTTTTAAAAAGCTGATGTCTAATTTACACCCACACTAGCAATGTATGGGAATTTACATGGCTCTCTATCCTTGCCAAAATTTTATATGGTTATATGTTTAAATATTGATGAGTTTGGTGTCCATACAGCAGCATCTTATTGAGGTGTTAGTATTCATTGCTCTGATTACTAATGAGGTTGCACCTGTTTATAAGTTTATTTATCATCTTTTTATAGTGTTTGTTCAATGCTACTGCTCATTTTTAAATTGAGTTATAGGATTTTAAAAAATATAATCTGGGTAGAAGCCCTTTGTTATATACGTACTATCAAGTATATTTTCTCACACTATGCCTTGCAGTGCGGTTCATGGAGCCAAAAGTGTATAGAAAGCAGGATACATGCAATAGGCTGGTCTTGGGAGTAGGTTTATGATTGGATCATGAGAGAGAAAATGTATTTCCTTTTAGCTTCATTTCAGGTACACACACACTCAAAAAAACTAATAAGGAAATAGATATATTTTACTGGTCAATTCCGATCTGGGTACTGTTTGCAATAAAATAAAAATTTCTGTAGAGGAGAAGAATAACTAGAGCCTGTTGATGCAGAATTTCTCCACATTATATATGGAAAACTCACAAGTCGGGTAAATTTTAAAATGTGCAAGAACATGGAAGTAATTGTGAAATTGAGGTTAGAGTGTTTTGCATCTTTTTCATTCAAGAACAAAGAGTACCAAATGTGTAGGATTTGTTTAAGTTTCATAGTATCCCTTTTACCCTTTTCCTCACCCCTCCAAGTGACATAGCTATCAGTGTTTTAGAGCATCTTAGAGTTGGATGATTTCATATTCAACCTTTTCATTTTTTAGGTGGGGATACTAAGACTATAGAAGAGAAATACTTGACTGTGGTCACACAGCGATTTAGTGAAATTACAAAAATTGAGTTTCTGAATATCCATCCATGGTTTCTAAAGTGCTATAGTGTGCACTTTTTGGGTAAAATTAAATTGCTTGGAGAAATTTCTGACAATCTGAGATACCATTAGTTATAACTGTAGACATTTATAGTTATTATGAAGTTAGGACAAATGGTAGAAAAGTCCATCAAAGTGTGACCAACTTTCTAATTCTAGTCTTTCATAAAAACTTCAATCTTTGAATCAATAAGAAAAATACTGTCACAAAGAAGTTAAAAACATAAAAAAAGACTTTAACAGGAACTTTATAAAAGAGGATACACAAATGGCCAATAAATATGTGTAAAATGTACTCAACTTTATTCATCATTTGGAAAATGCAAACTAAAACTATATATCCACCAGAATGACAAAAATAAAAGATAAGATGTAACGAAACTGAAACACTATAGAAAACATCAAGTGCTGGCGGAGATGTAGAACAACTGCAACTCTCACACTATGATGGCGGAAGCCTAAAAATGAAAGGTGGCGTCTTTGTTCTTCCTGCATCCTTCCTTCTTTCTCACCAACTGAGATAAAACTGTAAGAAATATGAGTTGGTGTGGAAGATCCACATATAGGCATGGAAGAAGAAATACGACAGAAGTTTTTCATCTGGCTGGGCCTGTGGCTGCTTAGCAGTCCAATGATGAAGAGTCTCAGTGAGAGGAGTCACCACCTGCAAGTCAGGATGTTACACCTGGTCAGGAGAGAGATGAGAAAGCATCTGAGATTCAAGGGCATGACCCAGAAGCTGCTCCCCATGAACTGTCTCAGCTAAAGACGAACAGTACATGCGAAAATGGATCAGAGATCAGGGGGTCGACTCTAATAAATCTAGAGCCCTTAAAAATGCTAGAAGCAGGTGAAGAACAACCATAGAATTAAAGGAAGACAAGCTGAAACAATGCGAACTGTTTTTATATTGGATATTGGACTTAAAGTGATATCAATAACGTTTTACAGTTTTCTAAAAAAAAATATTAAAAGAAACTCGGAGTATGCTAAAGTTGAATGTATAGATACTCTATGACCCAGCAATTCTATTGCCTTGTATGTACACAGCATAAGACATGCACAAGAATCTTCTTAGCAGAACTTTTCATAAAAGCCTCACTCTGGAGACATTCCAAATGAAGTTAATGATGACATATTTATACAACAGAACAACACCCAGGAATGAGAAAACATGACCTACTCTGTCACGTAGTAGTTTGACTACATCTCGTAAACATAATATTCACTGAATGAAGCCAGGCAGAACAGAGTACATCATATATAATTTTATTCATACACAATTCAGAAACAAATTTACAGTTAATCCTTGAACAACATGGGTTTGAATGTCATAGGTTCACTTATATACAGATTTTTTTCAATCAAATGCAGATAAACCCAACTTATATGGAAGGTCAACTTTTCATATATTCAGGTTTTGCTGGGCTGACTGCGGGACTTGAGTATGCACAGAGTTTGGTATATGCAGGAGTTCTGAAATCTATCCCCTGAATATACTGAGGGATGGATGTATTTTTTAAAAAATCAGAATAGTGCTTACCTTTAGGGGACTGGTAGAGATGGGTAAGTGGAGCTCTTGTCTTGTTCTCTTATTTAATCTGAATATTGGTTGCATAGGTGTGCTCAGTTTGTGAAAATTCATCAAGCCATACATTTGTGATGTATATGCTTTTTCTACTTGTATGTTATACTTCAATAATATGTTTAAAAAATGTTAACTTTCTGCAAAGTTTGAAGACCAGAGGTCTGAAGGAAAACAGCATTCTGCCATCTATATGACAACCTGAATACATTTTTCATTTGACATAATGTTTCTTCCACTTAGCCTGGCATCTGCTACACATCTGCATCCCCTGTGGCAGCAGTGAGTTAAACAACCCAGATGCTGAAGAAAAATCATAGCAGTAGGACATTGAACCTAAGACACATAGGCTACTGAGGAAAAGATAAGTTTTCAATTGATATCAGGAATGAATAGCAGAGTCGATTGGGAAGCAAGGAAGGAGAAAATGATCGTTTTTGGCAGTGAAGGCAGATTTTGCTGGTGGAGTCTGGCAGATTGTGAACAGACAGACAGAGAAAAAAAGAAAAAGAAAAGAACAATGCTTAAGAACAATGTAGGAAACACAGCTGGGGAACTGGGGAGTTCTCTGCCCCTGATAAAACACACTGTTGTCACTAGTTGTCCCTGCCAAAAAAAGACTGTATTCCTGTGTCATATATTACTTTTGAAAAATATATAAGACAGAGACACACACACACACACACACACACACAGAGAGAGAGAGAGAGAGAGAGAGAGCCCTTAATCTTGAAATACTTTTTTTTTTCTGTACTAGAATGAAAGTCAGGACTTGCTTTTATAGCAAGAGAACAAAAAGCAACTTTGAGAACTCATAGCACTCAAGAAATATCCATAGATACTATAACATGTAACCCTCATAGCAACCTGTGAGCTGATGGAAGGTTACTATCTTTATATATGGGACTTTAGACTCTAAGAGTTTGAGACACTAACCCATAGCTACACTAGTAGTTTAAGATCGAACCCAGCTTTGAACTCATGACTGTGTAACTAAAACTCCTTGCTCTTTCCATAAAAATAAGCACTCCTTAATGGAAATAGCTCTGGTTGTTTCACTCACATCACTTTCCAAGTAGATGAAATTTCTATAAGAAGACAACTGGCCTGTTGGGGGCTTGGGGAACCCACAAGGACAGGGTGGGACTGTTCTGTGACTTAAAGAGGAGGGCACATTGAGTTCCAAACATTGTGGCAGGGGAGCCCTGATGTATTTCCCAGTGCACTGAAGGAATGCAGGGCTTCATTGCAGACTGGCAGCCTTGTCTCCTTAGGGAAAACCATGGGCCCTTTAAGTGGGACCTGAGTCTAAGTCCGTTCACAGGCTGAGTAGGTGAGATATGTTTATATCTTGTGATTTGGGTTTCACCCCAAATCCCCAAAAGGAACCCCTGACTCTCCTGTGCTTACTCTAGTGACAGAAATCCCTACCCCAGCTGCCTCTCTGCATTAAGGAATTATCTGAGGGTAAGTTGTGACCCGGAGAAGAATCTCAGCCATTTATCACGTGGGCCTTGATTGTTTCATTGGGAGAACACGTTGCCCTACTGGGAGGTAGGCCACAAGGCTCTATAGGCTGAGACTCCAAATACATGTATTTTGAAGGGAGAGAAGGGGAATGTTTCAAGGCTGCTCATTTGGAGGTTAGTCTCCTTGCATTGAGACAGAGAGGACTGGGGTTAGTGATAGGTGTGGGAAACAGAGATGGTCACTGGACTAGAGTGTCTCTCTCTCTCTCTCTCTCTCTCTCTCTCCTCCTCTCCCTCTCTCCCTCTTCCTCCCTCCCTCCTTCCCTCTCCCTCTCTCTTTCTTTCCCCCTCATCCTCAGGCATTCAATGGATGAAGCGTTATGTTGGAATCAGATTTTCTGTGTTTGAATCTCATTTCCCTTACTTGTCATTATATGATCCAAGTCTGGTTTCTTAACCTTTCTGAAGTTCATCTGTAAAAGCACTGAAGATTGGATGAAAGAAAAATCTACGGGTCACCTACCATGCTGTGAAACCAGTCGCAGTTTTAGGCAAGTGGACATGGATGAGGTGACACTGCAGAGGTGGTAATAAAGGGAGGGAGGGATGGGCCGGAGAGTAAAAGAGGGAAGTATGCTGGAAGTCACAAAGACACAGAGTTCATTATCAGACCAGAACTGCAAAACAAGCAAAACTTTCTGATGATGGAAGAAAGAGGTTGATTCGTAAGAGAGGTGTCCCCTGTTGGTAGGAGAATCACAGAGGCTGCAGGGATATGTGCTGGACATATCGAAGACTGGATTCCTATACTCATAGAGATTATTTTGAATTGGAATCCCACAACAAGGCAGATTCCAGGGTTACTTTCTTTAACCATTAGACTGGAAAAAGCTGGCTGTCCAGCGGTGAGTGTAGACACCTGGGTGGGTCAGCCTTGGAGAGGACCCACAGACAAAGACGATGTTGTTTTCACATGTGGTTGCTTATTGTTTGATGTCTGACTTCTGATTTAAGCATGTAGTAGATACTGATTTGGGTGCCTACCTGACATTCATTCAGTCTCTTTCCTCTTTTTACTTGTACCCATATTTTTATTTGAAAAACTGCCTGTCCCACTGGGTAGTTGTAGCAGATGGACGGTATCTAAACTTCACCCTTATCACCCATAGTATGTACTTTAGGTTTTGGCTCTTTTGCCTAACAATGTATTTGGCCTGACTTCCAACTGTCAGCTCCTATATTTCTTTTTCTCAGAGTTTTCGCTACCTCTAGAGCTTTCTTTGTTACAGAAGCAATCACCGAGAAGTAATGTCCTTTATGACCAGCCCTCAACTCATGACTATCAGGAGTGGGTGTATGAACACCTTAGCTGTCTCATCCCTCAGCCTTCCCTTTCCTCCCTCACTCCTAATTATTTTACTGGTGTTTTACAGAATTACCTCCAAGATAAGCTACCTGCATTTAAATCTTTGTGTTCAGGGTTGGTTTCTAGGGAAACTCAAACTAAAGCAGTGCAGTCCTATGGTTTGAGTGGGATCAATCCCATTTTCTTTTCAAAAGGTAACCTCTGAGTGACTAAAGCACATGGACATACCTGGCCCTCTGCAATTGGTTCAGGGGTGGATGGGCAGTAATCAAAACCTACATAAATTAGCATATGGCTTCAGGGATTGATTTAGGCATTGTCCAATCAACAATCAGCAAGACAGGGATTCTGACTTGTCCATATCTATGTCTGTAGTTCCTAGCAGAGCTAGGAGCTCCAATAACAGGCTCTCTGTCCATGTTGGAGCCTAACTCATTTTAAAATAATAACGACTTACAGAACCATGTTATCACCCTCCAGAAAGAATTACACCTTAAAAGAGGGATAAATGATTTAATCCCCAAGTGTATATCACTATTTATTTGTTTTCTTCCAGGTCTCCAGTCTCTAGAATCTTGTATCCTAGAATCCTGGTTCCTATAACCTCAACACATAGAATTGGATGTGTGTTACTTTCATTTATGCATATGAAATTTCTTTTCATTTATGCATATGAAATTTCTTCTTTTCAGAAGGTCCATCCACCCTCCACCTCTACCATCTCTTACCAAGCATGTCCAGACAACTACATACTTATGGCGGTTTTATTCCAGTTTCAATCTAGATTATCCAGGGTCTCTACCCAAAACTTAATTTTCTTGTTTTCTTTCTATTCAGGTATATAATATCCCCATTGCCTCTGCACAAGCATATTAAAATTTTTAATAATAAATTTACTGAGATAGATTCATCTTCTCTCCACATATTCTATGATTTGCACTCAAGTAAAACAATCAGATTGTAGCACAACTCTTTAAGCTACAGTAAGAGTTGCCTGGAGATGGGAAATCTGTATGGAGGTAAAGTAGAAACTGTATTTTTTATTATTGCTCATCAATATTTAATTTATTTTCCAAGGTGATTTTTTATTTAAAAAATCTTAGATTCTTAGACAAGAGTAGGATTTGTGCAATTAAAAAACCTAAACATTCATCAGAGTTTTTGTTTATAACATACATATACTGCAATGCAGAAAAAATAAAAAGGTTGCAAATGCTCCCTTTGACAAAAATCCTATGGGATATTTTACAGAAGATGGAAAAATCTAATTTCTCATTTAGGAAATAACAAATATTTAGTCACCCTCTGAGACTTCAGTGTATTTCTCCAAACACAATAATGCTTAGAGGAATATGGTCAGTGCCAAATCACTTTTCATTTTCATAAAAAAGTCAAGATCTAAAAGCAAATACTCTAAAGACTCAAAAACTGGCTAAAGCAATTAAAACAAGAGTACTGGTCACAATTCCCATGTTAGCTGGTTTTTAGAACTCATTTGAAAGTAATAAAGGATTAAAATATATTTTTTAAAAAAGAAAACAACTTTGTGAAAATACCACAAGGCTAGCATGTGCAATGACAGACTTTGACCTGGAAGTATTAAATTCCTACCTGGAGAAATTGGGGAATGTTTTCACTTAGTACTAGATAGTTGCACACCCCCCTCCTTGTACACACACACACACACACACACACACACACACACACAGAGACAAAATTGGTTCTCAGTATTCATAGTAGCTATGTTCTATTTAGTCACCATGGAAACCAAGTTAGCTAATACTGAACTATTGCTCCTAAAGCAAATAAAGAATAGGTTCCTGAGAGCCTCTGGTCACAACATATCGGTAAACCAAATGTCCTTTGTATTATATAGGTTTACTTGACAACATCCTTGTAAGACAAGACAGTCTTATCATCACTGAAAAACCTTCTCCTCCACATAACCCTTTTCCTAGATAACACTTAGCAAGTATTGTAAAAAATTATTTTGTATCTTTTGACCTACAGAACCTGCAAATTTAAAAGTTTTCACACTATATTGCTTTTTGAAGCATGCAAACCAGCTAGCACTATCTGAGAAGAATTTGGCTTTTATCTGGTCCTGGATAGCAAGAACATAAATTTATTTGACTTTCGGCCTCGTGATAATGCTGTCCACTATACATTTTTATTGGTTGTCATCTTATGTATTTACAAATTTAGCTGCTTTTTCATCTCTTCCATAACTTTTTCACACACTATAGATGGTACTTTAGCACTTTCTGGAGTAAACTCAAGTACAGAATGGTGAGTTTCCTGTTTTTTTTTTCTTGCTAGATATACCATATTTTTGATTTATTAACATTGAACTCACAGCCAATAGCCTTATGACTCATGCCTAGATAAAATGTATCTAACACATGTATGTTCGCCATAAGGCACATTCTGTCTTCTTGCACCAGACACATTCAGTGCTTGGGACAAATATTTTAAACAGCATGAATAAATATAAAAAACCACAAAGATCTAAAATACATGACACTAAATAGACTGTGAAAAGGACTCTTGGCAACCCCTTTGTGTTCCCTCCTACTATGGGAGCTTTTCTGTGCTCAATAAATCCTGCTTTAAAAAAAAAGGACTCTTGTTTACAGTATTAAAGCTGAGACAAGAAGACATGGTGTTATCTTATTTGGTCTCCACTGAAAACTTGCACATCAGGGAACTCAAATTTTTCCCACTCTTTGCACATCCACGGGTAATTATGAAAGTTCCATAAATGTTTTTTGGGTTGTTAATATGCTTTAGTAAGTAGATGAGTTAGCAAATACTGAATTCACAAATAATGAGAATCAAGTGTATATTCTGTAATTGATGCTTAATCAGAGCTGCATAATTTGAATAGAATTTTTATTAGCATTGTTTAAGCGTTCAAAGGGAAAATTCTTAGAATAGGTATTTTTAGGGGGATACCTTCTCTTACTGGTTCTCTTCATGTTGACATTTCCTTATCTTCCTGGACTTTTAAGATACGTTTTTGTTCTAATCTTTAAGTTCTATGTCCTAGCTTATATCTTGGGAATATGTCAAGCATATTTGATTTCGGATCCTGTTTCTGGCATATTTTTTAAGCTATGTGACCACTGGCAAGTTAATTAACCTCAAGGAATTTTATTTCCTTATGCCTAGGTGGATATAATACAACTTTTCTCCTAGCACCACTTTAATAATTACATAAGAAATTTTAAAAAATGTTTTGTATATTGTTCATTATTATTATTGCTTTTTTTGAGTTGGAGTCCCACTCTGTCACCCAGGCTGCAGTGCAGTGGCATGCTCACGGCCACTGCAGCCTCTATCTGCTGGGCTCAGGCGATCCTTCCACCTCAGACTTCCAACTAGCTGACACTACAGGCATGCACTGTCACACCTGGCAAATTTTTTAATTTATTGTAGAGATGAGGTCTCACCAAGTTGCCCAGGCTGGTCTCGAACCCCTAGGCTCAGGCAATCCTCTTGCCTCGGCCTCCCCAAATTCTGGGATTACAGGCTTGAGCCAGCACGCCCAGCCAATATTGTTCATTATTTTCCTATATTCATCTTCCAGGATTTATATACCTAGTGAAATAAGTCTAAATCCCTCTTGACTACCACCTCCACATTCACTCCATCCCAATTATAAATATAAATTTAAATTTACAATTGTAGAAGTATAATATTGCACAGGTGTACAGATTCTCTTTTTAACATGTTAGATCCATATATTTTGCCACTTGCTTTTTTTCAACTCAACACTATACTTTGGAAGTCTACTTGTGTCACTAAAATAAATCCATCTAATATGAAGTATTGCAAATAATTAAATCACCTAAATATACTGGTACATTAGTCAATTCTTCCACTATTTGTAAACATTAAACATGCATGTCTTTTATAGTTCTTCACTATTATTAACAATACTGTACTGGCCAACCTAATACAATTCTCCTAGTGCACTTGGATGTGTGTCTCTCTGGATAAGATATGAGAAGTGCACTTGCTAGGCCATAGAGTGTGCATGATTACAATTTTAGGAGCTGCTAGCAAGCTGCTGTCCAGTGTGGCTCTATGAAGTTACTTTTTCACCGGCAGGGAATGGGTCTTGTTTCTCTGGCAGTAAGAGAACAGAAAGTCCTGGGAAGAAAGACAAGGTGTGGTGGAAGAGGAAAGACCTCAAGAACCATGGGAGACTCCAGCTCAGAGTCTGCTCCTTTCCAGTTTCCATAGGGCCTCTGGGGTTCATTTGGTTTTCACTTCTCAACTACTTCTATGAAACAAAACAAAAGAGATCCTTTTATTTTATTATGGACATAATATTCTTTTCCATTTGCCTGTACTCAGGAGACTTCTAAAATCTCACTTCTTTGTTAAGAAGTATATTGGGGTCTTTTGTTAGGGTAGAGAGAACTATACTTTTTTTCCATTGGCCATCTAGGCCAGTAAGCCCAGTTGGCACTATTATAAAACTCTTCTCAGTAGCCACTCACCCTCCTGACACTCACATTATATTTAGAGCTGCAACACGACACTACAAACTTCTGTTCACCAAGGAAGTGTGGGTAGCTCCAGAATTTAAAAAGCTGTGGGAAAAGAGTCTTTCCAAATAGTCAAAATAGAAAACAGAATTTATCATGAGGCATTTCCCTTCCAGCAATTGATAGTAGTCTTTGTAACTATCTACAATAGTTAGCAGACAATTAGGCAAATGCTGTTCTTATGATAATTTATAAAGTTCAATCTTTGGAAACCAGACAGAAAAGCTCAGTTCTAACCTAGTAACCAAAGCTATATAATTAATTAGTTCTTGCAGGTTTCAGGCGGAAAATGGCGTTGCCGTGTTACAGTAATAATCCTGGTTGTCGTTGACTTATCAGCAAACTGCAGCTCCTCTCTCAGGGGAAGAACCCCTGTAATTTAACAAATCACTGTATTTGGGGTTTTGACATTGCACATGCTTTTCAATTTCCATCTGTTTCTCTGGTTCATTAGTATTTTATTGTTGCTACAGTCAGAAACATTTTAATAGTTTTTCTCCCTCTCAAATAACACACTATCAACTATCTTCTGTCATCCCTTTGGACACTAAAAATGGCATGTCCATTCCAATTTTAAATAGCTTTTAGGGAGTATTATTTTGGACATTTTCCCAAAAGTTCAAGATGGCTGCCTTTGGCTATGCACTAGAATAATTGCTTTGTGTATGAAAACAAATATTTAAAGCCTTCTTCAAACACAGACTTTAAAAAAAATATGAAATAAAGAGATGTCCTCTCATATTCTTAAAATGTCTCATTATTAGATTGGAATGTGATTAAGAAATTCTGTGTTCACCAAAAACACACATGAGTACAATTTTCATATACACAACCCACACTCTCCCAAAGGCAATTTACACACATACACGAACACATACACACACTCTACATATGCCACACATATCTAACATTCATGTACACTTACCCACATTCTCATATTTCTCCAAATACATACACACACATCCATGCATGGATACATATATTTCAATGCACACATGAGCCACATAGTTACACACATATACTGCATATACACACAATCACATAATTACTGCCTATATACATACAACCTCAAACATACACATCATATAATTACATAAATCCCACATTCCTTCAAGCACAACATACACAAAAAAATGAGTATGCATACGTGCACAACACACACACTACTCCATGCATGCATATACACACATGATCCATGGATTCATAAACTACAAATACATGCATACAACATGACTAGCTTGTGGTGGCAAGATAAATAAAAATATTAACCTATCAATAATGATAGTGAAAAAATATGTAAATAAACACAAGAAGAAGTGTACACTAGAAGATATAGAGGGAAATATTTTGAATAAATTTTAAGATTGTAGATATTTTAGTAATTTTCCAGAATGTCATATATTTTTGGTTTAAGTGGGTAGTCTTCCCTTATTGCTCATGTCCTGTCTGTGAACACTCAGACCCATTACTCCTGAATAGCAGTGAAAGGTCAAGGCCAAATATTAAAGAATGAAATCAAGGCATCTGAACAACAGACACACACACACACACACACACACACACTCTCACACACACACGCGTGCGCGCACACACGCACATATCAGTATCCACAGACAGAAGATGGAGAGCAGTATTGATTCCAGAATGTACTGATAATATGCCATGTGTTAGGAAACAAAGAGATTTCTCTGAGGATGTGACTGTCCATCACTGGGAAGGATGAGGCAGCTCTGCTTAGAAATGTCCTCTGAAATAGTTGGGCCTATCATTCTTGGGCTTATTTGTTCTGCAGTATTTATTTCAGGCTTCCAGAAGATTGATGACTTGGAGACCCCAATGCTGCCTGTAATGCTGCTCACAGGGAATCCCAGAGCCTTCAACCCTGGGAATGGCCAGTGGCTCTCTAAAGAGGACAAAGTTCGCCCAGTGCTCATGAAAGCTCAGAGAAGTGTCAGCACACCAAAAGGCCCCTCTCAGCAGAAGGCCAAGCGTCCCATCAGGATCCACAGCATACACTCTCACATCTTGTTAGGAAACTATCCTTTCCCAGTGTCACCTTCAGAAGACATTCTGAATGCACTGCTGAAAGCTGTCAAAACTGTGAGTGTGAAGCTCAAATGCAGAGGACGCTTGAACTTAGAGTGACATATGACTTCACAAGTTTAAGGGCTGTCTAAAGTTGGCCCTGATGGGAAATCGATTCACAGAAAATGCTGTGAACCCCATTAGACTTTTAAAATAACTCTCCTGCTCACCTTTGTCCCTGTTCCTCCTTTCTTTTCCTTCTATTTCTTCCCACCTGCTTGTTCTTCCTTCCTTCCTTCCTTTTTTCTATCCTCCTTTCCTCCTTCTATAGTCTTTAGTCTTTTTATTATTGAGACCAAATAAAGTGACTGCATTATATTCCATGAGGAACAGTATAGAGCAGCCTTCTATGTAAGTATAATCTATATCAGTTTGATGTCCAGTTGATTGAAGCAGAGTTGCGCTTCAAAATTTTTTTATAAAATTTATTTAATCAACTAACAGCCTGAATATTGACTTTTAACCAACTCTCCTAATTCTTTTCCAGTAAAGAACTATCTTTAACCAATAGCTAATATGTTATTGTTTGGGACCTCTTATGGTCAGCTGAAGTCAGTTTAGATGCAACTATTTAGGCTGTAGCATCTTAATTTCTGCATCTGAGGAATGATTAAAACATGATATTCATCCACCATCAACTGTTGTAATTCTCCCACAGTTTCTGACAAACTTACCTTCCTTTAATTCTGGATGTTATTACCCACTTTAGCAAGTTCACACTTATCCTTTGCAACCCCAATCCACCATTGGTATGTTTCTCAAACTCTAATATTTGGTTACATGTCTCCAAATCTTAGCTCCCTCTTTCCTTTGGGGTCTCTGTATTGGAGGCCCAATCATTCTTGAAGCTTGGAAAGTCTTTCTGTGTGTCTGATGCAGAATCAATTGTTTCTTCTTCTGGAATCCATAGCAGGTAGCTTGTACTGTCATTTAGCCTTGCACAATAACTAGGGTTCTACTCTCTCTCTCTCTGAAGACTGCTAATGTATATCTTGGAACATCCCCTATACAAAGTGGAATTTCCATCAATGAGGCTAGAAATATTAACTTCAATTACACCAAAATACTGGTCATCTGCTATTGTTGCCTAACACCTGTTTCCTTTCTTTCAAGTAAGAACATCTGGATTTTCCTTGGGGGAAAAAAAATCACATCTTTCCAACTCACTGATCATGAGGGACTGACCTTACCCCATTGGCCAAGGGGAGTCCATGTGACCCAATCTGGCCAATCAGATTCATAGTGATTTCTCCTTAGATGGATACATAGGTTAATCAGGCTTACTAAAGTAAATCCGAGATGTTTTTGCTTAAATGGTTGGAAAAGCAGTTTGTTCATTTGCTAGCATAGTAAAACTGTAAATATATAAGCTTGGACTTGCAAATGGCCATATTCTCTAGTACCTGTTAAGGGAGTTTGGTTTCACATGATGCGCCTGTGAAGAGCCAAGAGCCAAAGGCCAAATTTCCAATGACAACTTTTATTTAGTTATGTCTCAATTATGCCTAAAGTTATCTTCCCATAGACATTTTGTCAGATAGTCCAATATATTCACAGTTTTGCTTTAACCAGTTTAATGTTTATATTTTTATAATTCTTTTTCCTTTTCAGTCATGCTTTCATTTTTTCCTTTCTTTTAATGTTCTTTGCATCTGAAAGATTTCTCAGAGATACAGTCATTTAGAGGAATACTAGAAATAAGCATCTATCTTTCCCCTAAGGCCAAAAGATGAAGTAGAAAAAGTTTGTTTTCTGCAATTTGCAACATCGTATTTTTGGAGAAACTCTCTGGATCCCAGTTGTCTGGGATGGAGCTGGGAGTCTGCATTTCTAGTAAGCTGCTGGGAATGGTGACAATGATGTCAATGGGCCACATTTTGTGTAGCAGGGATCTAGGGTGCCTCACTGTCAAAGGTCATCATTAGCGCCCAGGTCCATCTATCCAACTGAGATTATCTTTTAGCATGTTACTATTTGCATAAATTTCACTTTGCCACTCTTTTTCAGATAACAGCTTGATTTTTAAGTGAATTTTCTGAAGAAAAGGAAGTAGAGCCAAAAGCAGCATCCCACATGGGACAATGGGTGAGCAATTTGCGAAGTCAGTGTGAGGGCACATGGAGTGACTTGTTTAGAATGCTACGAATACACACAGAACATCTTGAATTTCTCTCTTTCCCCATTTTTGAATCACAGATTGGCCTTCTTGGAAGCATTTATTGCAACATAGCCCATCTCTGCTGGGACTCGGCAGAATTATGGCTCATACTTTCTCTTAGGGTCCACCCTGCTGCCCAACAGAATGACTATCCCACCTGGGCTGTGATCTAATTTATTTCCTTTCCTCTGTGCCAGATTCCTGGGTGTTGGCACTGGGAACCAATGCAGCACCATTGCTCACCCATGTCTCAATTTGGCTGCTTACTGACAATGCCACGTGGTTCCGGATAAACTTTGCATGTTATCCTGCTTGATGATACTGTGAGTTGGTTTCACAGAAACATATGCCTTGTGAGTTGGTTATGTTTGGGGATTATTAATAATCTCATAAAAGCATGTAAGCAGGCATGAGCATCTCCTCTCCCTGTAAACATATCACTTTCAAATTCAGATTCTGCCCCCGCATATTCATAAACTCCTCTCATCAAAATCACTTTTCTTGTTAAGACTGGGCATGTCTCCCATATGCCATCACATTCTCTCTGAATCTCTCTGGTTTTCTTTCTCTGAATCAAGAGTTAGTCAAGCAAAGGTGACATTACTTGGTCCCAAGAACATCTCTTATCAGCAGAGGTAATGATCATACTTGAACCTCTCCCGAGAGTCTTGAGTAAGTGAAGAGTGGAAGATAAAGAAGGAAGGTTGTTATTTCTGCTTTAAGAAGCAAATGTGACTTCGTATTTTAGGAGCATCGAATTCAGTGCCTCATAACTTGAGAAAGACACTGTTGGGTTACTTCTTAGCTTCCGGAAAAAGAATGTGATGACAAGGGTATCGGAGCTAAAGGCAACAACAGGAAAGAATAATTAGAAAAATCTGTTAGACTCAAGTTTGTTTTTCTGTTATCAGTATTGGGAAAGAGAGAGAGAACTTAGGTTTTGGAATAAAATATGATATTCAAAATAATATTTGGCAACGATGGGCTTGTATTAAAGTCACCGTGAACACTGAATGAGCAGCTATATGGAATGAACAATGCTGGCTTTGAGTCAAGACAGACTTGTTCCTGTCTCTCAGCAGGCTTTTGGAGGCTTCTTCTGCTAGCTGATGGGTGTATGCTCAGGGAATACAAGCTGATTACTTTACTAGGTTAAAAAAATTACAAACAGTAGCTTAGATATTTTATAAAACAACTATACACATTATATCTTGCACACAAGCATAAATTATATTTGATTAATTGGTGCTCTCATCAACTAAATATGTCTGACAAAAAAAAGAGAAGGGACACATAGCAGCATCAGGGATGAAGGGAGAGAAAATGGCCTTTCTTCCAAATTACTTTGGCTTCATTCCAGAGTCAGTGCTCTCAATTTAGCCCTATATGAGTGGAAAATCACCTTATCAGTATAAGGTATTTGCTATGAGGTTTCTTTTCTAATACATAAATAGAAGTGCTGTTGGCAAAGCTTCCAGACTGAGATCAAATAGATTGTGAGGATCATGGGAAACCAAGGCTTCTTTTCTTCAGGGTTTTGAGATTACCCAAGGGGGCTTTGCTGCTGACAGCCAAATAGCTCTATAGACATTATTAGAGAAGCGGAAGGTGCATTTGTGAGAAATGTCAATGTGACAACCGAAGACAGGGGAACAGAGTGCATTATTCATTGTGGTGGGGACTTTCCCATCGGTACATGGACCATTACTGTCATAAGAAGATGCCAAGATTTTACGGAGAGTTTATTATTTATCAATAAATTAAAAGGGAAGCCTGCTGTTCACACCTTTCATGAGATCATGACTATGAACTGGGACTAGGTACTGCTACCAAAGAAAATGCCACTGCTTTCCACAGAGAAGGAGCCTTTTGTGGCAGGAATGGGGTCTGACTGAAGAGCATGTATCTTCTTAGTCCTTACTGATGGCCAGGTCTTTACTCAGGCCCAGGGAAGTAGCTGTCCTCCATCACTGGATGTCATCAGTTGGTATCAGGGGTCACTGAAAGTAGGAGTCCTAGCATCTACTCCCAGCTCAACTGTGTGTTCCTGGGCAAGTAACTATAACTCTCTGAATTTCTGGGCTTAGATTCCTCAACTATAACAAGAGAGTTTGGGACCAGAACAGCAGCCTTGAGGCTTTATGTTCTATGACACTCTGCACTTCTTTTGTGTTTCTCATCTAGGCTTTTTGGAAACTCTGTCTATAATCACACTGCATCCACATTCTGTTAACCATTTTCACCACTGCCACCTGGTACAATATTCCCCATCTCACACTTGGATCACCACAGCAGCCTCTGAACTAGACCATCTGCTTTCTCTTCTGCCTTCACTGTCTTTTCTCAACCCAGCAGATGGTGAGCTCTTTAGAATTCTGCCATATCACTCCCCCAGTGGCTCCTCTGTTCTCCCTGTTCATGTCATGTACCAGAGGACTTGAGCACCTGAACCATCATCTCTGATCCCACTTCCTACCCTCTCCTACAGGATTATTTTCATCCGGACCCATTGCCACATCCCTCTCTTCTCCTTAACCCATCTCCAGACCCCAGCTGGACCCTTGACTGGAATGCTCCTCCTGTCTGCTTTCTCAGTCTTCCTTCCTTTAGATACCTGCATGGTTGATTCCCTCAACTCCTTCAAGTCTCAACTTAAACCTCAGCTCCTCTCTTCCTGACCATTGTATTTATAATTACATCAACCCCATGGCACTTTCCAATTCCCTTTTTCTGCCTTTTATGTCCCATAACACTGACTTTCCAGCATATAATATAATTCACATATTGATTATGTGTTTCTTCTTTTTTCTCCCCCTACCAAAATGTGGGCTCTAGGTAGGCAAGGACCTTTGCTTGTTTATTTTTATTTTTTGTTATTGTATCTACAGTATCTATAAGACTTCCTGGTGCATAGAGGTGCCCAAGAAAACCTTGCTGAATGATTGTATCAATCCTTTAAACTCTTAATTATTACTTATTTTGCTCTGGGAGGTAAGTGATGCTGATAACAAGCAGTGAAAGTCCGGGAAGAGAGAATGCCTTTCTTGGGGAAGGCCTACAGCATTTCTACACTCACAAGACCACATGATTATTCATAAGCAGATGGGATGTACATAATTTGGTAGCTGAACTTTGTCACGCATGCTGTCAGAGTCCTCCCCCGTGCCCTGGTGTTTGCTGTCTTTCTTGTTGCAGCACCTGCGCCTGCTCATGGAAGCATGTGTGGGACTGTGTGTAGACCTCAGCCCAAAGTCCCAGGAAGTTGATGCTCCTAGGAGTATCTTCCAATGATGTGGAATGGGAGGTTGTGGCTAAACATCCCAGCTTATTTGCCCCTTGGGTGGAACCACTCTTGCCCATGTCTACTTGGATCCCAAAGATCTGCAGTGGGGTTGAGCTCCCATTTCCCAGTATGCTGGTTTGACTTCTATTCTTTCCCTGTCTCACTTTCCCACTTCCCTTCTCTACTAGATTTTCTGTGGTCACCTCATGAATAAATTGCATTCTCAGCTCACGGACTGCTTCTGAGGGAACCCAAACACTTGTAATCATGTAACAAAGTCCCTCTTCATCCTTCATGCATGGATCAGTACCTCTGTGTGTCAAGCAGATGACATTCCTCATGCAATTTAAGTCTTGGTTGGGGATGTGGACACCTTCCTATTTTCATAACCCAAGATTACAGCTTGTGAGAGGTAGTTCAAAACGCAATAGTTAAGATCCTAGACACCGGAACCAGAATGCCATGATTCAAGTCCTGACTATTACCTGGCCAGCTGTTAGACCTTGGGTGTATTTTTAACCTTTCTAGTTTCCTCATCTGCAAAACAAGTCTAATAATAGTGCTGTCCTCTGGGATGAAATACTTTTAGTCTTGTTAAGCAGTCTGACCAATATCTGACCCAGAGTAGGCGCTACATCATTTTAAATAATTAAATGCCCCTTCTTGCCAACAAAGGAACTGAAACTCAGGGAGGTTAAATTCATTTACCAAGAACATACAGCTAAGATGCTCCAGAACTCAAGTACACTGTGATTTTTTGTTACAGTTGGAACCCAAGTACACTGTGATTTTTTGTTACAATTGGAACCCAAGTACACTGTGATCTTTGTTACAGTTTATTCAATAAAAAAAGAGAAAAAATCTGCATCCATGTGTCCATGTTTTCTTGAAACATATTCCATAATAAAGATTGAAGGGTTTTTTTTTGGTATAATTACTACCAACTAATTAGTGGGAGGGCATAAGCAATTAAATATGTGGTACAAGTTAATTTGGAACACTATTAGCTTTGTATATTTGGATTGCTCCATACACTTCATAGAAGAACTTCTTGTGGGTAAATTTTTCACTTGGGTAATAAATCAATCTTTCTCTTTTTCCAGTACTATAATCCTCAAACATATGACAGTTTTGTGTGAAGGAAAGCAGTGCATTTGGTTAATTTTCCATAAAGTGGGGTAAGAAAGGATTTAGGTTAAATTTTGCCAGAAGAAATTGTATCCACATGTAGGGCAGATATTTTTTTTCTTTTCTGCTTCATTGAGGTATAATTGACAAAAAAGTGCATATTTAAGGTGTACAGTGTGGTGATTTGATACACTTATACATTATAAAATGATTGCCACAATCAAGCTAACTAATATCTCCATCACATTACACAGTACCATTGGGGATGTGTGGGGAGGTGAAGACACTTAAGAGCCACCCTTTGAGCAAATTTCAAGTAAACAGTAGAGTATTATTGAACTATAGTTATCATGTGTGGTGCATGATCCCCAGAACTTATTCATATTATAATTAATTGAAAGCTAGAGCCCTTTGACCAACATCTTCCCATTTCCCTCATCTCCCAGTTACCACCCTTTGATTCTCTACCTTTATGATTTTGGCTTTCTGTGTTCTGTTGAATTTCACATATAAATGAGATCATGCAGTATTTGTCTTTTTTCTATTTAACTTATTTCACTTGGCATAATGTCCTTCATGCTTATCCATATTGTAACAAATGGCAAGATTTTCTTTTTTTAAATAACTGAATGATGCCAAATTTTCTTTTTGCATTCATCCATTGATGGGACACTTAGGTTGTTTCTAAGTATACCTTGGTTATTGTGAATAATGCTGCAATGAATATGGAATGCAGGTAACCCTTTGAGATGCTGATTTCATTTCCTTTGGATGTACACCCAGGAGTAAGATTGCTGAATCATATGGTCGTTCTATTTTATCATTTTTCATCATTTATATTTATTATTTAGCATATTCAATTTACCTTCCCACTAGCATAAGTGTTCCTTTTTCTGCACCCCTTTGTCAACACTTGTTATCTCTCATCTTTTTTATAATAGCCTTCCTAATGTGTGAGGGAATATCTCAATGTGATTTTGATTTGCATTTATCTGATGACTAGTGAAACACCTTTTTATTACAGGTTATCCATTTGTATTTCTTCTTTGGAGAAATGTCTATTCAGGTCCTTTGCCCATTTTAAAATCAGGTTACTTGGTTTTTTTGTTCCCTTGGTCTATGTGGGTCTATATTATTTTCTGACAAATGTGGAGAGTCAGAAGTAAAATTAGCTCAATATCAGTTCTAAAGTTTGAGTTACACTTGGACAACTTCCTTTTCTAAGAATGTCTTTCATACTCGACTTGTATTGAAACAATTCCCACTATTAGAGATTCATTTTCTTTGTTGAGTTTATTTCAAACATTTTATTCAGTATTATCCATGAAACAGCCACTGGACTATATGCTATCAGGGATTTGGTTATTTCTAAGGTCCCACAAAATGCAAACATCCCTGAACAATAAACATATTACCCTGTTGTCAATAATTAAGATTTCAGTGAGTACTAGTTTGACAGATTCTTTTTCAACTATGAGAGTTACTTGGGAACACAGCACTAAGGGAATCATATACACACTTCTAGTTCTGGGCGAGTTGGTGGAAAAAGAAGCCAGTATACCTGCCATTGCTAAAGAAAGTCAATCAACTCTTGTTGGTTAGGAATGGTTTGGCTCTGTGAAGGTACTATTCCAGAAATTGTGTGCCACTACTGAGGGGAGCCTGGCCAACCATTGTAGTGGGTGTTTTTGAGCCTCTTGTTGAATTGAAATGAGAGAAGATGTCTAATTACTTTCTTTGACTCATTTTTGAGATGGGAGAGACCCACAATGTGATAAAATAGAAATTCTGTGGCCACATAGAATTATTAACCAATGTGCATGGAAATTCCTCATAGAAGTGAATAAATTGCAATGAGTGTTCAGAGTTGCCTAATTTCTTTCTACCATAAGATGCAAGTCCTGTAACAATGGTAAGTATGTAAATATATCATCTATTGAGGAGCAGATATTCATTTTTTAAACCTTAGACCTTTTATTTAGCATACAGAAACTGCTTTTGAAGACAATATTGTCCTCACTGAGGTTACGTGCTAACAAGTTTGGCGGAAACAAAACATTTGTGATCTTTTTATCACCTGCACCTTTATATTCATTTTCCCCCCTTCAATTTGTTCAGTAAGTATTTATTGAATATATACTTTGTGCCACATAGCCCTCTTAGACATCTTCTTACTTTTCTTTTTTTTGCCTCTTGTGGGTTAAACATATGACAAGTATGAGATTTTTTAGCATTTGTTTGAGTTACCATTAAATGGAGCATTTGCCTCCCCATCATGAAAACAAGTGGGTAGTTTCTCTTTCAGTGATAAATTGAGATATGAGCTTTTAACAAAATCTAATAAAAGTTACTTCTAACAGATAAAAAAGCACATAAATATTAATTCAAAAATACTTAAAGCATAAGGACTAATGTCAAACACCACTAATCAGACTTTTAATCTTCTAATTTATTTCACTCATAACCTTCATTATTGATACAAAGTCCACAATTTCTTTAATATATTTCTCATCTTGTTTCATTTGCTCAGTTATTTATTTATTTTTTTGATAGGCCATAGCCTATTAAGATTCAGAGCTGGAGTCTGTCACTTTTAGCACTATGACTGTGGCCAAATTACTTGACCTTTCCAACCTCAGTTTCTTCTTCAGCAAAATGAGGATGATAATATGTATTGTGCTAGCTTGCTGTGAGGCTATATGCATTGAATAAAATCATATATAGAAGGCGCCTAGCACAACTGTGGACACAGATAATAAGCAGTGATCATAGGACTATCTTACATTTTGAAAGCTTCTCAGAGCTTCACATTATTTACTGCTATCCCTGTCAACCCTGACACTTCAGCTAACCCCTCCACTGAGATCATTTCTTGCTCATCACATGAGGTCCAAGCTCAACCATTTCACTTGAAGTTTCTTCTTTGGCTTCATTCTCAGTTTTGCTTTTCCTGACCAGAAGAGAAAAGCTGAAGAAGACCTCTCCTTACCTTTTTACCATGGCAGCCAACTGTTTCTGGTGAGGCTTTATCCTCCTTTCTAGTCTCAATAGAAAATCTGCAGTTTACAACATCTTCCCTCCCCTACCTAACCCAGATGGCTAATTTTAGCCATTTGGCTGAATCTCCTCTGGTTTTTATGAGAATTAAATAGCTTTAGAATATTACCCTGTTTATATTTTAAAGTATTCCAAATCTCTGCCTCTCCTGTATATAAAAGAAAAATAAGAAAAGGTTGTTTAAAGAAGTTCAATGTAAATCTCTTTCCACAGTGAACTGTTCTCCATCTCCTGCCTTCAGACACTGTGCAGAGCTCTGACCTTGACAATGCTGCCCTGTGCTTGGACCTTAACTTCCAGGCAGGGTTGGTTTGTCACACAGAACTTCATGCTCATATTCTTCTGTTGCTCTCTTGGAATTCTTAATCATTGTTGAACAAGGGCTCCATATTTTCATTTTGCACTGGGTTCCCCTATGAAACCAGTCCTGCTTCCATGGCCCCTTTCTTTTGCCTTTGCCATCACCTCTAGCCACTACCCAACACCTGTTACCATTCTGAGGGCCTCCTAGCACCACTGTGACTGAAACACTGAGCATGCCACTAAGACATTGCTGAGATCAGACTTAAATTCATTTTTATCGGGAACTCTAATAAGAGAACAGGTGGATCCTCAGTTGTCACTCAGGGCCCAGAATGTTTACACTACCTTCATCTCCTAAACCTCGTAAATTGAAAATGGGGATAACTGATAAAATGCAAAATTGTGTTTGTTCATTGTAGCTTTTCAATTGTACTTGACTTAGTATGGCTTTTGATAAACTTCTTTTTTTCAATGTTACATAATAATTGTACACATTTATGAGGTATATGTGACAACTTGATACATGCATATAATGTTGAATGATCAATTCAGAGTATTTAGAATATATATCTCTTTAAACATTGATCATATCTTTATGTTGAGAACATTTTCAAATCTTCTCTTCTAGCTATTTTGAAGTTACATTACATTACTGTAAACAAGTCACTGTACTGTGCTATCAAACACCAGAAGTTATTCCATCTAACTTTATGTTTGTATCCATTAACTATGCTTTCTTTATTTCGCATATCTTCCCAACACATTCCATTTCAGCCTCTGGTAATTATCATTCTACTCTTTATCTCCATGAGATTAACTTTTTTGGTTTCCCTATGAGTGAAAACATGTACTGTTTGACTTTCTGTGCCTGGCTTATTTTGCATAGAATAATGGCCTCCAGTTCCATCCAAAGTGCTGCAAATTACATGATTTTATTCTTTTTATGGCTGAATAGTATTCCATTGTGCACATAGCCATTCATCCATTGATAAATACTGAGGTTGATTTGGATGCTATTGTGAAAAGTGCTGCAATAAACATGAGGATGCAGGAATCTCTTTGATATACTGATTTCCTTTTTCTTAAAAAATAAATACCCAATAATGGGATTACTGGATTGTATGGTAGTTCTATTTTTGTTTTTCTGAGAAATCTCCATACTGTTTTTTAATAAGGGCTATACTCATTTACATGATCACCAACAGTGTGTCAGAGTTCTCTTTTCTTCATATTCTTGCCACTATGCTATTTTTTTGGTCTTTTTATTTATTTTTTATTTTTATTTTTTGAGTTGGAGTCTCACTCTGTCGCCCAGACTGGAGTGCAGTGGTCGCTCCCGGCCACCGCAGTCTCGACCTGCTGGGCTCCGGCGATCCTTCCGCCTCAGCCTTCCGAGTAGCCGGAATTACAGGCACACGCTACCACGCTTGGCTGATTTTTTGATTTATTGTAGAGAAGAGGTCTCACCAAGTTGCCCAGGCGGGTCTCGAACCCGCGGGCTCAGGCAATCCACTCACCTCAGCCTCCCAAGGCGCGGGATTACAGGCTGAGCCACCGAGTCTGGCTCTGTATGTCTTCTTTTGAGGAATATTTATTTATATTATTTGCCCACTTTGTAATGAAATTATTATTTGGTTTGCTGATGAATTGTTTGACTTATTTGTATATTACAAAATTTACTCCCTTGTAGGATGAATAATTTGTAAATAGTTTCTCCCATTCTTCAGATTCTCTTCACTCTGTTGCTTGTTTCCTTTGCTATGCAGAAATTTGTTAGTTTAATATAGTACTATTTGTCTATTTTTGTTTTTGTTTCATGTGGCTTTGAGGTCTTAGCCATAAAATCTTTGTTGAAACTAATGTTCTGGAGTGTTTCCCCTATGTTTTCTTCTAGTAGTTTTATAGTTTTGAATCCTCAATTTAAGTCTTTAATCCATTTTGAGGTGATTTTTGTATATGGTGAGAGAGGGGTCTAGTTTCATTTTTCTGCATATGGACATCCAATTTTTCTAGCATCATTTATTGAAGAGATTGTCTTTTCCTTAATTTATATTCTTGCCACCTTTGTTGAAAATCGGTTGGCTGTAAACACATGGGTTTATTTCTGGGTTCTATTTTCTATTCCATTGGTCTATGTTTCTGTTTTTATTCCAATATCTTTTTTTGGTTGCAATATATTTTGAAGTCAGATATTGTAATGTCTTCAGCTTTGTTCTTTTTACTTAAGGTTACTTTGACTATTTAAGCCCTGTTTGGTTTCATACAAATTTTAGGATTTCTTAAAACTTTCTATAAAAAGTGGCATTGGTATTTTGATAGAGATTGCACTGAATCTGTAGATTGTTTTGGATAGTATGGTTATTTATTTATTTATTTATTTTGAGTTGGAGTCTCACTCTGTCGCCCAGACTGGAGCGCAGTGGCACGCTCCTGGCCACCACAGCCTCAACCTGCTGGGCTCCAGCAATCCTTCCACCTCACCCCTTCCAGTAGCTGGAACTACAGGAGAGCGCTACCACGCCCAGCTAATTTTTTTGATTTATTGTAGAGATGAGGTCTCGCCAATTTGCCCAGGCTGGTCTCAAACCCGCAGACTCAGGCAATTCACTCACCTCGGCCTCCCAAAGTGCAGGATTACAGGTTGAGCCACGGAGGCCGGCCAGTATGGTTATTCTTAACAATATTAATTCTTTGTCTTCATGACATGGAATCTCTTTCCATTTGTTTGCATTCTCTTCAATTTTCTTGTTTTGTACTTTTTCTTATAGAGGTCTTTCACTTTCTTGTTAAATTTATTCCTAGATACTTTTTATTTTTGTAGCTATTGCAACTGACATAGACTTTTCATTTCTAGTTTATTATTGATGTATAGAAATGCTACTAAGTTTTGTAGGTTGATTTTGTATCCTGCAACATTCCTGAGTTCTTTCATTTGTTCTAAGAATATTTTGATAAAGTCTTTAAGTTTATTTATATATAAGCCCATCTTTTCTGCAAAGAGGGACAATTTGACTTTCTGTTTTTCTAATTTGGATGACTTTATTTCTTTCTCTTGAAGTGAAAATAGGTATCATTTTTTGATTCCAGTTTTTAGAGAAAATATTTTCAGCTTTTCCTCACTTATTATGATATTGGCTGTGGATTTTTATATATGGATTTCATTGTGTTGAGGTATGTTCCTTTTATGTCCAATTTGTTGAGTGTTTGTATCATAAAGTGATGTTGAATTTTATCAAATGTTTTTTCTGTGCCTATTGAGATGATCATATGAATTTTGACTTTTATTCTACTGATGTGATGTATCACATTTATTAACATGTGTCTGTTAAAACATTCTTGCATCCCTGGGATACATGTCACTTGATCATTGTGTATTATCTTTTTGATGTATTGTTGGGCTTGCTTTGCTAGTAATTTGATGAGGAGTTTTGTGTCTATGTTCATTAGAGATGTTGGTTGGTGGTTTTTGTTTTGTTTTGTTTTGCTTTTGTGTTCTTTCTGTGGTTTTGGTATCAGGGTAATAATGGCCTCATAGAATGAGTTAGGAATAATTCCTTTCTTTTTAATTTTTTGGAACAGTTTGAGGAAATTAGTGTTAGTTCATTATACATTTAGTATAATTTAACAGTAAAGATATCAGGTCCTGGGCATTTTCTGTGTTGTTGTAGGACATTTTATTACTGATTCAATCTCATTAGTCATTATTGGCCTATTAAGGTTTCCTGTTTTTTGTTTTTTGTTTTTTTTTTCTGGTTCAATCTTTGTAAGTTTTGCATGTTCAGGAATGTGGCCATCTTTCTAGGTTTTCCAGTTTGTTGGTGTAAATTGGTTTATAATAGTCTTTAATAATCCTTTTTGTTTCTGTGCTATCAGTTGTGATAAATTTGTTTCTAATTTTGTTTATTTGTGTTTCTCTCTTTTTTTCTTAGTGTAGCTAGAGGTTTATTGATTTTTAAAAATCCTTTCAAGAAATCATATTTTTATTTTGTTGCTTTTTGAATTTTCAGTCTTTATGTCATTTAGTTTTGCTCTGATCTTTAACAATTAGTTCTGCCCTAATCTTTATTATTTTTCTACTTCTATCAATTTTGGTTTAGTTTGATCTTTCTTTTCAAGATTCTTGAGATGCCTTGTTACATTGTTTATTTGAAATCTCTCTACTTTTTATGTGGGTATTTATTGCTATATAATTTCCTCCTAGCACTGTTTTTGCTGTATTCCATAGCTTTTGGCATATTGTATTTACATTTTCATTTTTTTCCATTTATTTTTGACTTTAAAAATTCATTGACTCTATGGTTGTTCAGGAGCATGATGTTCAATTTCCAAATATTTTTAGTTTCCAAAGTTTCTATTTTATTAATTTCTTATATTATTTCATAATATTTTATATGGTTTTAATATTTTAAAATTTGTTGAGATTTGTTTTGTAGCCTAACATATATTTTATCCTGGAAAATAGTCCAGTGCTGATGAGAAGAATATGTATGATAAATACATTTTCTATAAATGCCTATTAGGTCCAATTAATCTAAAATGCAGCTAAATTCAATGTTTATTTGCTAGTTTTATGTCTAAATAATATGTTCATTGCTGAAGTAAGATGGTGAAATCCCCAGCTATTAATATTACTGTCTTAGAGATTATATTTTCCTTTAGATCTAATAATATTTGATTTATATATGAGTACACTGGTGTTGTTGCATATTTCCTTAGAATTGTTATATTCTTTTGCTGAATTTATTGCTTTATCATTTATAATGATTTTATTGATTTTTTTCCATTTTTGACATACTTCTGCATACTTTTGGTTTTTATTCATGTGGAATATCTTTTTCTACTCCTTAACTTTCAGTCTAGGTGTCTTTACAGATGACTTAAGTTTCTTGTAGGTAGCTTATAGTTATTCCTTTTTATTTATTTATATGTTCCTTTTTATTTATTCAACCAGGCTATCTTTTTTAAGTGGGGAATTGAATTGGTTTATACTTAAGGTTACTGTTGATGTGTACTTATTTTCATCATTTTGTTAATTTTTTTCTGCTTATTTTGTGTAACTTTTGTTCATTTCTTTCTCTCTTATAATTTATCATTGCAGTGTATTGCCTTTCTATGATGGTAGCATTTGACTTCTTTCTCATTTGTGTATTTGCTCTACCAATGAGTTTTATACTTTCATGTATTTTTATAATCAACCTTTTGCTTACAGATGTAGGAGTCACTTAAGCATTTTTTGTAGAATCAGCCTAGTGGTGACATATCCTCTTCTTTCTTGACTGGACTATAACCTCCACCTTTGAAGCTAGTTTTGCTGGGTATAATATTCTTGGTTGGAAGGTTTGTTTTTTTTTTCCCCCCTACATTTTAAATGAATTATGTCATTCTTTTCTGGCCCATAAGTTTTCTGCTGAGATATCCGCTATTACTCTGATGGGGGTTTACTTATATGTGACTTGATGTTTTTCTCTTGCTGTTTTTAGAACTCTCTCTTGGGCTTTGATATTTGACAATTTAACTATAATGTATCTTGAAGAAGAAATGTTTCTGCTGAGTCTAATTCAAAATCTTTGAGCTTTCTGTATGTATATGTGTATATCTCTTGCAAGACTCAATAAGTTTTCACTTACTATTTTACTAAATAGGTTTTCTATGCCTTTATTCATTTCTTTTTCTTCTGGAACTCCAAAAATTTGAATATTTGGTTGCTTTATCTGTCCATATGCCACATAGGCTTTCTTAATTCTTTATTATTTTTTAATTTTTTTTTTTCTTTATTTCTTTCATATGACTGGGTCATTTCAAAAGTCCTGTCTTCAAGTTAAGAAATTCTTTCTTCTGCTTACTCTAGTCTATTGTAAAACTTTCTATTATATTTTTGTATTTTATTCATTGAAATTTTCATTTCTAGGATTTCTTTTTGGCTTTTTTTATGGTATCTATCTCTTTGCTGAATTTTTCATTTAGATAATAAATTATTGCCCTGATTTTTTTGTAGTGTTTATCTGTATTCTTTTGTTGATCTCTTAGTTTCTTGAAAAATCATTATTTGGAATTCTTTGTCAGGAATTTTAAAGATTTCCTTTACATTGGGATCTGTTACTGGATAATTGCTGTGTTTCTTTGAAGGTATTACATTTCCTCACTTTTTCATGTTTCTTGTGTTTTTATGTTGATACATACATCTGATATGACAGTTACCTTTTCCAATTTTATGGATTGACTTTAATAGGGAATTAATTTTTTTCTACTGATGTATTTATACTGTTGGCTTTGATTCTGGATGGGTGCAATAGTATAGTCTCTGTGATTTCTTTTGCTGTATTCACTGTCAGTGAGTTTCTCAGTGGTTTAGGTTGTTGTTAGTAGAGGCCATTGTGAGGCTCTGCTGGGGATGGGGACACCAGGAAGACCAAACCCCAAACCTCAGTGGTTGTAGTGGTAGACTGAGTATATCCATTCATGGGCCTCAGGCAGCATATGCAGGCACTGGCATTGGTGTATCCAAGTAGGCCTATCCTCAAGTTTGCGGATGATACATGTGGATCCCTCTTTTGTAGGCTGCAGGTAAGACATACTTGTCTTCAGATCTCTTGCTTGTGCATTTACACACTGGCTGCATTGGATGAGGTGGGTCAATTCCTAGAGCCCTGGACAGTGTGCATGGGTGCCATGTGCAGGTGCTTTAGGCATGGCAAACTTGTCTTCATTGTGCTCTGGATGTGGCTAGTCCCCAGAACCCCTAAAATTGTATGAAGATGCATAGCAGACCTGCTGCTGGGAAAGGAAACAAGGTTTCTGTCAGTGGCAGTGGCTCTAGGCATGTGGCTCTCAGGCTCTTTGGAATGCAAAGAGCCTGTCTGTCTCCCTTTGTCTAGGGGATAGCTTCCCTGGCAAACTATCCTTTCCATCTCCAAGGATTTAGGACCCTGATTGGGCTAGAATGGTGGAAACCTGGCCACACTACTCTGTCCATCTGGTTTTGTGATGCTGCAGCTTTCTGGATGGATATGGGGAGTTGTCAGCAGGATTTTGGAAATGTGGAAATGAACTTTGGTCCTCAGAGCTGGATGTAGTTTGGTGGGGACTGAGTTTTCAAAGTGGTGCAATGTTGCAGGTGCTTGGGTCTTGTGGGTTCTGTGGGATCCATGTGAACTTCTTCTCTGGAACAATGCAGACACCTAGACTCCAGGCAGCTCCTTAGTCTAGTCTTGGGGCCTGTGAGGGCTAAGGGCTTTCTTGTGGCCAGAATTGCAGGAGTGCATGGTGGAAATGTGGATTGCTGGGCTCTCTCACTTACCTTTCCCTGCAATGAGAAGTTTGTCTTGGCTCCAAGTTGATCCCAGCCATCTAGCTGCTTTTCTTATCTTTCTTTCTTTTCTTTTTCTTTTTGCTGCTTGAGTCTAGGAGTTCAAGACCAACACAGGCAAACCTTTCTTTCTGTTTCTCAGAGGTTCCCTGTCAATTCCCTGTTGAATTTCAGTGTTCTCTCCTAGATGCTGTACTTGACCCATGATTGTCTATTATTATTTTGGTCCTTTTTTGTGAAGGAAGCCAGTTCCTGGTGCCTGTAATCAGTCTTCTTGAAGTTTTGATCCTAGACTTCTTTATTAAAGAAGAACATGTAAAATAAACATACATGTTTAGGTAAGTGAATAGAACTTATTGGCCCTCAGAGCTGCAAATGTCTCTAATTTGAAGCTAGGGAATTTCTTATAAAATAAGCACAATATTTCATCTGCCAGCTGCATGATTAAAGCACATTATTTTTGTCTCACTAGGTGAATGCTCTTCGATTAGAAGCCTGATGTGTAATAATTCAGGTATCATGACATCAATGTCTTCCAATATCCTTTATCAGACTACCTACTGACCTATAAAGGGGAAATGTGAGAATTGGCTGAGTTACTAAATTGAAAATAATGATATTTAATGGTAAGGCCCAAAGAAACTTGTAGTGACAAAACTATCTGCTAATAAAGATCATAACAATTTGGTTCACAAAAAAAATGCCTATTTACCAGCACCTGCAATAGCATGCAGGAAATGGGTCTTACCTGTCATAGGTGACAGGTATACTTGGAAGGTGAGAATTTGCTAGCTAGAGATCTTTGAGGTAACAGGATGGACCAACAAAACCCTGTGTACTAGCACCTGCAAGAGCATGCAGAAGACAGCTCTCACCTGTCATAGGTGGTAGACAAAAGTAAAAGGTGAGAATTTTATAAGTAATTTTAATAAAATTTTTAATTTATAAAATATTTTTATTTATGAAACATTATTTGTGAAAGTACCATATGAAAATATTTGCTTTCAAATGTTTTCAGATAAATCTAAAATTTTTTTGTTCACCTTCTCTATTTTCCAGAGGTAGCCACTGCTATTAAGTTTTATGTGCATTTCTATAGTTGAATGTCTCCTCCAAAACTCATGTTTTGAGTTTCCAATGTGGCAGTTTTGAGACATGAGGCCTTTAACAGGTAATTTGATCATTAAGTGTTCATGCTCTGTTTGTTAAATATTTTTAATATTGACCTTCTTTTTTCTAATTTATTATTATTATGTAGAATACTACAATAGTTTTGCTACTCACTACAATGCAATTTTCTAAAGTTACCTAATTTCTCAATGTCTCAGTTTCCTTGTCTATAAAGTGGAATAAATACCAGCATTTACCTCATAATATTATTATACTAAATAAGTTACTACATATAAAGGGCTAGGGCACTTTCTGGCAAATGGTTGGAGGTGATTAAATTCTATTGTTATTATTATAACTTTTACTATTCTTGTATTTACTTCTTTATATTTGGAAGTCTTTTTTTTTTTGTAGTTAGAGGATATGCTTTCTGGAGGTACAATAATATTTCTCAATAGAATTGAAATTAATAAGGCTATTCCAGAATTAAATTCTAGAAATAATGGGTTAGAATAGAGATCTGCAGGCATTGTAATAGTCTCTAGAGTTCCAGTATCTGACTGAAACTTAATTAAACATAGTAATATATCCAAAGAAAGTACTGACCCGCTAGAGGGGAGCTGGTCTTTTGGAGGTTTTGGAAGTGATCAAGCCAACAAAATATGCATCAAGCACAGGATCCTGGGTGTTGGAAGCACAATGTAACTTTCCCTCTGAAAATTTCTCCCTTTGACTGATTGAGGCATAAGGAGTAGTGTGAATAGTACCTATTCAAGACCCTCCTGGATGGAGGCCCCTTATGAGAATGTGACCAGAAGAGGAAGGTGGAATCTTATGGTAGGGATAGATGCTGTGGTTCTCAGAGCCTTATTGCCAATTCATCTTTGAACTTGACAATGGACTCACCAAGAAAATTTCTGTTGATGGTGATTCACCTACCTGTGAATCCTAGTAAAAGGGAAGACAGTGGTCAGTGGTTGGGGGTGTACATCTTCCAGGATGATATGCTTCATGATATCCTTTCAACATTTACTGAGAGCAGAGCCTATATCCTGCACTGCTCCATCTTCTGAAGATAAATACATGGCTTCCCATGGTAATCATCTTAGTTGAGGAATCAGGTAATAAGTCATATATGATATAATTGTTTTTGAAGGTGAGGGCAATGCTCTGGAGGTAGAAATTTTGGATAAGGGGGATGTTTTGAGAAGAGGACTTTTGATGAAAAACCTATCGGAAGTGAAAGAATAAGGGGTGAGAGAGCAGTTGGAGGAATTCCAAGCAGAGATCCCTGCTAGTTAAGGAAAAGCATAACAATTTGGTTCACAAAAAAAAACCTAGACAGCTAGAGCAGCTTGAGGTCAGGAGGGGCCAGCCCAGGGAGTAGGCAAGTGATTACATAGGACCAGGAGCAAAACAAGGGTGTTATGAGATAGGCAGGTAAATACAGATTTCTAAATTGTTTTCATTTAAAAAAAAAATTTATCTAACAATATTGTTGAGGGAAAAATAGAGAGATCGTGACACTGAGACTATTAAAGGAAGTGGTATTTTATTACGCTGGCCATCCCAGCGGGCCCGAGAGTCTGATGCGTCCAAGTCGAGTGCCCCAGATTCGGAGAACTGGGGTCTTATACCCTTGTTTAGGTGAGGGAGGGGTTTGTGTTGAGTGATTACATATTTTCTTTTGAATCTTACAAGGTTGTATTTAGCAAAACCAGATTTTTCAAAGAACATATGGTTTCTCGGGAAATGCCTGGTTGTAAACCGTCAACTCAGAAGAAGAGGGGTTTGGATAAGTCTGTGAATTAGTTACTCTTTTTGCATTTCCATTGAATGGCCAGTCTTTGGGCCATTTGGCCTTTCTTAAACAAAAACCTGCCTGGCACCAGCTGGTGGGTCTTTTGAAGTTGCAACTTGCCTTTCAAAAGGAAATATCTCTGCTAACAACCCCCATCCTGTCGCTGGGCTAGTGGGAGACATTCAGTCAGCCCAGGTGAGGCCAAACTGCTGCATGTGTCTCTGTGTTTATTCATTCAATCATACAAGAAATATATATGAGCATTTGCCCCATCCTGCCACAATATCTTCTGAGCTTTATTATTAGAAATCAGCATCCAAATTGTAGTCACTTAGACATGCCACGGATCATGTAATAGGTGTGACTTTCACAAGCTAAGTGCTCAGATGTGAAAGATGAAAGTTATTCTTTTGTGTAACTAAACTTAATTTCTAGTTAGAGTCGCATTAATTCCAGTTAGTTCAGGGCAGATTTAATCATGCAGCTTTTCCTAAGGTCGTTCTCAGATTTCTCATTCAATTCTGGTATTTTTCCTGCTTTTCCTCATGGTGAGGATTTCATGTGCTTTTCCCCACCTCCCCACCTCCATTAACATGGGGGCACTTGGTTGTCACTAGCCCAGGTTAGTATCACCAAAATGACTGAATTTCTTGCTGGACTTTGGACAATGGTTTTCTGTATTCTGGGGTCCTGAAACCCTATCTAAGTTTTCTCCTATCTGCTCCCATTCTACCTTGGCCTTACCACTGGGTGGAGAGCAATCAACAGTCTAATTCTCTTGATTTTCCTGAAAGATTTTGCTACCCACTGGCTGTGGAATTTCTTCTCAAGATGGAAGCTTTTGTCAGTTTTTTTTTTTTAGATGTCTTCTTCTATTTCAATTATTGAGATGAGAATCTTGGCTCAAAGGATTTACTCTCACAAGGATTTACTCTCACAACTCTCAGAGCCTTTCTCTCAAAGTTGGTGTCTCTGCTACTGGCTTCAAAACTCTGTGTGTGTGTACGTGTGTGTGTGTATGTGTGTGTATGTGTGTGTGTATGTATGATATCTATCATGAAACATCAAATAATAAAATGGAATAATATGAATAAATAGATCAGCAAATCTATAAAACAGAAAGCAGATCAGTGTTTGTTTAGGAATGAGGTAAAAAGGAGAGTTTTTTTAAAAGGTCATGAGGAAGGTTTTGGGGGTGAAAGATATGTTCATTATTATGATTACAGAGATAGTTTCACATTGTCTGCATATGTCAAAACACCAAATTCCATATTTTAAATATATTCAGTATACATATGTTAATTATAATTCAGTAAAGCTGTTAGAATGGAATACCCCAAAGACAGCCTCTTAGGGAAGTTGTGATGTCATGAACAGGTAGCATGAGAGCAACTGAAGTCATGTCACTTGCTATCTATATCTCATGGTTCCCGTCCATCTGTAATGAACTCTATGGAACAAAATACATTTTAAAAAAATCTTTACATAGAACTTTAACACCTGTGAAATGGATAAAAGGAATGGTGGTTTAACACTTGCAAGTTGAGTGGTCTGGATCGGGGATGGGAATGGAGTGATCAATAGGCTGTCTAAACTTTCTACTGTCAGCCATCACTCTAGCATGTGTGGCCTTTTTTTTTTTTTTCCAGAGTCTCTCATCTGGTCACAGACATATCACCCCATAGGCATCTTGACTCATTTTTCTCTTCTCTGCTACTTGAAGGGCCAAGTTCTGCAGCATTGGACCTCAGTGTGGCATGTATAACACCACCATCTGTGACCAATAGTTCAGGGAGGCCATTGGCTCCTCATAAAAGATCAGCTTGGTGGTGGTGGGATTGCATGGAGGGCAGAAATAATTTTCATGCGGATGGCTTACAGACTCTGCTGTAGGTGAAGTGATCATTGCACAGGGACTTAGCTTATTCTGCATCTTTCTGATTCGCACAAGGTGAACCTTGTCTGCCTTGGAGAGCAAGTCTCACTTTTTATCTTCTTATTGAAAGAAACTCTGGTAGGTTTTCCAGTCACCCATCTTAATGGTCTTGAAAGGTACAACCATATACTTACTTATTGACTCAGGGATCTCAGCAGGGCTTCTGCTCTCTCACACTCACTGCTGGAGTTAGAGTAGATTGTGACATGTAGGGTACTCCCAGGAGCATGACAGATACCTGATAGATACCATCTAGTGCTCTAGGTTGATGTACAGATGAGGGGCACTCACTGGCTTTACTTCACTGTCTCCTCTAATCTCTGTGTTGAAAGTAAAGGCTAAGCATTAACTTGTTTTCTCTTTCTGCATTTTTCAATGATAAAACTGAGAAAGAAATAATCTGTCAAGGATGGGAAAAAAAACCATGGGAAAAAAGAGAAGGGGATGGTTTATTCAGTTTATTCTCTACAGAATTATCTTACCACTGTAGATTTTATTCTTGCAAGGTTGAGAACCAGCACCTAGACCTTCTTTGGTAAATTTAGTAAGGCCCTGTCACTGTTGGAAGCTCCCAGGATAATTCCCTGGAGGATTGTTTTGGCAGTACTGAGACTTCCTGTGCAACAGAAGCTCTCCCAAATATTGTCAACAGGACAGTTTGTGTTTACAACATTGCCAGGATATTGCTGAGATTATAGAAGCCCCCAAGCAGAAGTCAGTGTGCTTTCTCAATGCCATTTTGACATTTCTTCCTATATAAAGATACAGGAAATGAGGTGAAAAGCTAATCTTTGTTGCTTTATTTGTGCAAAATATGTGGCACAGACTTTGCTTGGGAACCTCAGGAAGAATTTGGGTTAGAAGACAAAGACGAATTGCTCTAAATATGACCATCACCCTGATACTAATACACAAGAGATTTGGGGCTTGGGTGACTCCAATTTAATTCCTGTCCCAAATGTTCAATGAATATTTTATTAAATTGAATTTTTAATCACCAGAGGACATTTTCCTGAACTATGGTCATAGTCAACAGAGGCATTAGATGGTTTGAAGTCATTATGTGGATGGGTCAGAAATGCTGTTGGGGTTAAGGAGAGAAAGCAGGGACAGGATAAAATTTTCCAATCTACTAGCCAAGACAAGCATCTTGCTTGGAGTGAATACTAGCATTTTTTTCTTTTTGTAAAGTCTTTCATTGAAATGTAACAGATTTTTTAAAAGTACATGTATCATGTATCTTGAATGTACAGCTCAATACAGTTTCAGAAGTAAAGCACATCATGTAACTCATGCCTAGATCAAGAAATAGAATATTTTTAGCTTTCTAGACACACCCCTCCCTACATTCGCATTTCTAGTCGTTACCTACCCATCCCATCAACTAGCCACAATCCTGACTTCTAACATAATACAATATTTTAATTGTTTCTGGCTTCCCTTGCTCTTTATTATGTTTATGAGATTCATCTGTGTTCCATATGATGACAGTTCATTCACTGTCAGTGCTTCTCATTTTCATTCTGTAAATATATTACAATTATTTTTAATTCATTTTATCTGTGATGGACATCTGGGTTATTTCCATGTTTTAGCAATTATCAAGAAAGCTTCTATATAAAACTTGTACACGTGACTGTTGGTGAAAATAGTCCACCAAAATGTTTGCTAGCTATTCGTATATTCTCTTTCATGAAGTGTCTGTTCAAGTCTTTTGCCCACTTTTCTTTCTATTGAACTTTGCATCTTTTTCTGATTGATTCAGTAGGGGTTCTAGGCAGGAGTCCCTTATCAGATATATTTATTGCAAATAACTTCTCCCATTGTCTGTGTTGACAATTTCCATTTGAAAATAAAGAGATTTCTAAATCTTCTCTCATGCTTACAGACCATGCAATCTCAGAGTATCCACATATTCTTTCTAAATCAAAATTTTCTTATAAGTAAAATGAGATTTTAATGTCTTGATTTTTAATTTTCTATTGATTCTATATTATAACACATACATTCTTTTAAAAAGATTGAGTGAAGTTCTAAGTTAAAATCCTTGGGCTTCCATCAGCTGGCTCAAAGTGGAAGAGGTGTGAGCAAAGGGACTGAACTAAATGCATGGGGGGAGAGGGTACAAGTGACATTGCAGAGATAGTGCCTGCCTTTGTTGCCCCCATTCCCCACAGATCTCTAGCCATTTAAGAAGTAGCTGGATAGATCTACACTACTGAAAGAATTCCTGCCAAAGAAAATTTACATTCCATGAGGATGATAATGGGTCACTTTCAAGTTCTGCTCCTCTGGGGTCCCACCCTATTAAACATTCTACCCTGTGGCCATTGACATTTCCTGCTTGACTTGAAGAAGCAGACTTCTGTTGTCTTTTCCCCAAAATAATCATCTGCAATAAGTATTGATGCTTAATAGTTTTTTTAAAAAGGGCAAAGAAGATTCTTGGCAAAAACTAAAATTTATGTAGTGATAGCAATAGAATATTGGGTGGAATTTTGAGTCCTTAATTTCTTTCTTTCTTTCTTTCTTTTCTTTAGTGAGAAAACAGGATTTATTGAGAAGACAGAGAAGCCCTCATAGTGGGAGGGGACCCGGAGGGGTTGCCCCTGAGTCCTTAATGTCATTAGTCTCATATGACTTTCTGAGAGAGGTATGTATTATTTCTGTTTTCTCATAAAGAACCCAAGGAATCAGAATAGATTGATGAAATTATACGAAGGCTGGAGTGAAACAGAACAGGTTTTAGATATGAATTCCTGACCTATTTATGCAGTTCTCTGTGCCATTATTTTCTTATCTGTAAGATGGTGATGATTTCTTCAACCTTTCTGGGTAGTATTGAAGAATATAGAACTTCATTGTTCAATGCAGTAGCCACTAGTCATGTGTAGCTAGTGAACACTTGAAATATGACTTGCTAGAACTGAGGTTTAGCAAGTTTAACATACATGTTGAATTTCAAGGACTTGATACAATTGATTTTGCAACCATCACATGCTAAAAATGATAATATATTGGGTGAAATTAAACATGTTATTAAATTTAATTTCACTTTTTTTACTTTTAAAATGTGGTTATTAGAAAAAAACTAAATGATATATGTGTTTCATATCATATTTCTATTAGACAGCACTCTTACAGGTTATGGCTCATAATAGCTGTATCCAAGGCTGGGCGCTTACCACTGTCATACTTGTAATGACAGATTCTGTTGGAGTACGAGAGAGGAAAAAAAAAAGAGGGAGGTACAACTCTCTTTTCTTGCCTCCATCTCCTACAAAAAGATTCCAAGTTTTTTACTTTTTCTTCAGGGGAATCATAGGAAATCCTTCCTTGATATTCCTTCTATTCCTGGTCCTGGGCCTCCTTATGGAAAATTCTTTTTCTATTTCAAACCTTGAGTGTACCTAGTTTATCCAATACTCCCTTTCAAGTTTAAGTGGTCCTTAAGTTGCTTCTCTGCCTTTCTAGAAGCCCCAGGCTTTTCTCGTTTCTGGGAGAGGAAAAACTGAGAAATAGAATGTTCACTAGGCACTTCAATCTTTAAAGGCTTGCCCTTGTTTGGTGTGGGTAGGAAAAGAATCTACTCTCTCAAAGTAATCATGAGAAAAAGGAGAATAAGAAATACACAGAAAACACTCTAATTTATATTTAAAAATTAAATTAAGAGTAGTGACACAGCAATCTATTATAGAGCAATCTATTATAGATCACATATCTGGAGTAAGTTAATACTAATTGATAACTAGGCAATATGCCAAAGGTGTTAACTATATTGTCTCATTAATCCTTGAAACTGACCAATGAAGCCATAACCATTCTTATTCTCATTTAAGGGACTAAGACTTGAAACCTCTAGGTTCCTACTATGGTTTCTGTATTTGTCCCCTTCAAAGTGCATGTTGAAACGAAATCCCTAATGTGTCAGTAGTGAAAGGTAGAGACTTTAAGAGGTGATTGACTCTGCAGAGCCTTCATGAATGAATTAATCCATTTATGGTCTAATGGATTAATGAGTTATCATGGGACTAGGACTGGTGGCTTTGTAAGAAGAGAGAGACCTTTCACCATATGATGCCTTGTGCTGCCTCAAGACTCTGCTGAGAGTTCTCATTAGCAAGAAGGTTCTTACCATATGCAGCATCTTGAGCTTGGACTTCTCAGCCTCCATAACTGCAAGAAATACATTTCTTTTCTTTATAAATTACCAGGTATTAGAAATTCTGTTGTAAGTAATAGAAAACAGACCAAAACATAACTTCTGCTAAGATTCAGACTCTTGACAATCTGACTGCAGATTTAATAACTGCTCTCTATTGCACTATGTAAAGCACCTGGCAGAATATCAGGCAAACATTGGGGACTTCATAAATGGTAGCTTTTAGTGCTAGTGTGGTCACTGTTTCAATTAGCATAGCTTTTAATCCCAGTTTCAAACCCTGTTTTCCTGTCACTTTTAACTCCAAGCTCACTCTTGTGCTCCCTCCTGCCCTTTTGATGACCCTCCTCTAGTAGAGGGGAATTGATACATAATTTCAACCAAATGCCAACTCCCACTGGTCAGTAGTGGCATTGGGAATGTAGACAAGGAGTCTGGGGACACATCAAATTTAGAGGAGAGGAGAGTCATCAACGATCAAAATGTCCTTCATGGGCACAAAAGAGAGGAGAGGCGGCAATATAGCCACCATGTTGTCCGGTCTACCTTCTCACTCACTATGTGACTATACTCTAACCATTGAGTCTGTCATTCCAGACTGCTCCCCAAAGTTCTGTCCCTTCCTTAATTATTTATTTAAAAAAAGCTAGTTGAAAACCAATTGAAGCCATTCTCATGAAGAGTTGGTGACAATTCCCAGAGACATCAACATTATAATAGGGAATTAACTCCAGAGATAGTCTTTCCTACTCAACATTTTCTTTTTTTTAAAAAAATTTTATTTTAAAGATAGGGGCAAAATTTAGGGTAGGTATACAAATGTTGATTATGCAGGTACGTTTTCTAATGGCTACATGCCATGTACTCCCATAGGCCTGGGGCAGAAGGGAGAACAAGGAGGTACTGGGGAGAGAGGGAAATATTTGGAGGCAGCCAGCCTTCCCTAGCGTCCCCCATCACACAGCACCCCTGTGGATAGAGCCTATTTAAGTAATAAATACATGGAAGTCCCCTAGAAAATCCCAAATGAGCAGATTGTAAATGTTTCTTTGGGAGGTTGTTCTTATATTTGTGTTCAAAATAGAATCCATATTCTCATCATAACTGAGATGATTTGGAAACCAGATATTATCTTATAGATAAGCCCCAGATGTTCTTCATTTCATGACAGAAACACAAAGCACTGTTATTTGTGTGAAATATGCCCCCCAAATCCTCCAAAGGGTAAAAAAAAAAGTGTGTGGCAATGGCATGAATTAGGACAGGCTATAATACTCTGAATGTACAGTCTGTCCTCAGCCTTGCTGTTTTGCAAAAAGCATCTAAAATTTATGCACTTAGATTTGTCAGTTTAAAATTGTGAGCTGTGTGTTAGCCTAGCTCAGTAAAATATTGAAGGCGTCACTGTGGATGGGAGAGTGGAGGTGGGGATTGTAATACATCAAGATCAAAGGCGTTGTGCAGACTTTATAAATTCTGCAGAGATTTTATCCCGCCCCATTTGTGAATTTCAAAAAGCTTTGCATAATATCTTTTTTTTTCTCCTTAGATAGTTAGGAAGGACAACAAATTATATTGTTTTCTTGTCACTTTCAGAGACAGATTGTCGATGAACAAGCTGTAAATAATGTAATATTCTTAATAAATAAGTGTGGACAAATCACGTTGCAGAACAAGGTTAGGAAAAGAGGCAATAGGTGATCGATGACTCATGGCAAACTAATAAGGAGGCATGGGGATTGAAGTCTCTATGTTCTCTTGCAGAGCAGTGTTCTTGTTGCCATCCTTATTTTGATGCTCTGAAGATTTAACAATTTCAGAGTCACAATCTACAATCATCTTAAGGGGAAAATGCAGCATTAAGTATTGGAAAGGGAAAATGCTTCTGGGCCTCATTTAAACAAGTGCTCATGCTATTCACTAGCAGAACATTTTGGTGGTAAAAAAAGGATGATATCAAACAAGATGTTGAAACTAGGGAATTCAAATTAAGTTACATTTTTATTTTTCCAGGGATGACATCCCAGACAGTCTTTGGATTTTGCTTGATTTTTTCTTAAGCTAAGACCAAGAGGTCATTAAAATCTGCTGGGGGAACATGGCCAGTTCTCATATACCTTAGCAATGAACTTGATTATATCATATGTGACTATATTATACCTTTAAAATATGTCAGGGAACCCTTGTGACTATATCATACCTTTAAAATATGTCAGGGAACCCTTGTGATTTGATTGAGATTATTTTGGAATATGACTAAGCTGGTTCTACTGGGTACTGGAGAGAAGTTAATTGTAGGAGGGGAATCCACTCCTTGGAAGACTTCCGTAAGTTTGTCTAATTGGTCAATATGTTGCTCAGAAAAGCATGCCTGACAGAATATTATTTTCAGAAGCTGCTTTTATAACAGGTATAGTGCTTGCTGTGTTGCTCCTCTACTTCAAAACATATTCATGAAACCATGCCCTATGTCCTAGTTAGGACCAGGGCTGATGCCAGCTAGCATCTTGGATGAAGAACAAACATTTAAGCAACTCATCAGTTGGGTTTCTGTTTATCAGTTATCTAAACCATTTTATGTTTTCTCCTGCTGATTGGAAGTAATTATACCTATTATTAAAGATTTGACATATCTCTAAGGAGTTTCTCTTTGTGACCATCACTCTGCTACGTTCAAGGAATGTCCTAGAAGTATTACTCTCAGAGAGCTGAAGGTCTAGTGGAGGGAATGTAGGACATTTTCTTCAATCCATTATGTTATAAACTTGATCCTCTTCAGAATTGGATGCCATCACTCATTCCTGAGTTCCAACTGTGTTGGTGGTATCATGAAAGCATATGACTCTCAAGTGGACGTTTATAAAATCCAAGCGTAACAAAGTCCACATTCACAATCTGTTTTGTTCTCAACAGAACATTGGCATCTTCCTTAATAAATGGGTGTGTTTTGAACTCATAGGCTGACATGGGCACCAGCAACAAGAATTGCTAATAATGGCAATGAACATCATTTTGAGACAGAAATCTGTTTATTCACAACTTGCTAAGGGAGGAGGAGGCCATGCTGGGACATAAGCTAACCCTGGTCCCAAGTGAGGCTGAGTCAAAGCATCTGCCACAGAGGAAAATGTGGAAGAAAAGACAAAACAAAAGTAAAGTCCACAGTGGCAGAAAACATCACATATGAATTTGTCTCCAATTTCATAGCTTGTAGATACTTTGTTATCTTTCCACCTTCTAGAAATAAGTATTTTTATTTTTGCTCAACAGAATAAATGGAAGAGATGATGGAGAAACAGCCTGTCTTTACAAGTTACACCAAAAAACAGTTACTCTTATTAGCACCCATTCCATATTGGAAAACACACACTATTATGCAACACAGCTGCATTTTTAAATTAGAGGTTAAAATGAGGTGGGTGGGGCTGAGGGAGTTGAGAAGTTGGTTGTGAGAAGTCCACAGATCTGTGTGCACACTAATATCCTTTAACTAAGGGCGCCAAGATCTTAACCTCTACAATTGACTTTCAAAATGGTCCTTATATTTTTAAAAATAAATATATATTTTTAATTGATGCATAATATTTACACATATTTATGGGGTACATAGTAATGATTCCATGCATATAAGGTATAGTGATCAGATCATTTATCATTTCTTTATATTAGAAATGTTCAATATCCTCCTTCTATCTACTTGAAACTTTGTAATATGTTGTTAACTCTAATCATCTTGTTCTATACCATTAAGTGATATAGAACACTAGAACTTATTCCTCTTATCTAGCTGTAATTTTGTGTCCTTTGACAAATGTCTCTTTATTCCCTCACCCTTCCTCCTATACTTGACAGCCTCTAGTAACTGTTCTACTCTTTACTTCTATGAGATAAATTTTTCTTAGCTTCTGAATATGAGTAAGAACATATGGTGCTTAACTTTCTGTTCCTGATTTATTTCATTAACCTAATGACCTTGAGTCCCATCCTTGTTGCTGCAAATGACAGTATTTCATTCTTTGTTATGGCTGAGTAGTATTCCATTGTGTATATATACCACATATCCGTTATCGATTTATTTGTTGTTGGACACTTAGGATTATTCCATATCTTGGCTCTTGTGAATAGTGTTGCAACAGAAAATGGTCCTTATTTTAAAAACGAATAGGTGAACTGCCAGTAATGCAAAAATTAGTACAGCTAGTTTGGAAAGATTTTGTCAGTATCTCCCAAAGTCAGAGAAAGTATGAATTACACTGTGACCCAGAAACTTTCCTCCTATGTATTTATCCAATAGCAATGAATGCATATCTTTACAAACAGATGCCTACAAGAATGCTCGGAGTAGCATGTTTAAAGACCAACAAGAATAAATGGATAGTATATATTATCATGATGGAATCCTATATGGCACCAAGAGTGAACAAACTACAGGTACATATAACAATATGAATGGATTCCCAAAATATAATGTTGTGTAAAAGAAGTCACACACACTGTATATAAATTTCAAAATACAAGCAACGATTTGCTGCTAGATGTCAGAGTAATGGAGAGGTAGTAGCTGGGGAGATACAAAAGGGGTCATTTTGGTAAACTGCAATGCTATTCTTCTTAAAATGGGTATTGATTACATAGATGTGTTCACTTCATGAAAATTCATCGAGTAGTACATTTGTGCTCTTTGCTGCATATGTGTTATATTTCAAAAAATATCATAAAAAGTAATGATTGGTTTATAGGCCACTGTGAGATGTCTTGTAAAGCAAGAGTAGTCAGCATGAATAACTTGTATCTTTTGTTCTCAACCAGTCAACAATTTATTGAGCACCAACATTTGCCTGGCACTGTGTTAAGCTTTAGAGAGAAATAAATTTACATAAAAGAGCATGGGCCCTGCTCTGAGTGAGTTTACATGAGCCTATCAGAAATTTCTGTAGGCTAGTTTAGAGTTGAAGCACTAATGAGTATGCTTGGAAAAAAAATTAAGTCAGGAGTGCAGATTGACTGAAATAGGCCCTTCTTTCCAGTTCAGGGGTAACACCTGCTCCATTTCTATCCCAGGTTCAGTGGAACTTTTGGGGAAACTTTCCCTGGTTTGTTCCTGTTCCATACTCTCACAGTATACAAAAATAATGCTGGGTTGCCTGCACCATGATTAACTGATTTGATCATATGCTATATTGTTTATTGTGTCTCTTTCTATGTTATGGGACAGTAGTCCTCCTAGTGGCTATATTTCTGGGCCTAGCACATACTCAGAAAATTTGCTTGAGGTAGGGAGAGGGGAGAGTTTAACATGAGCTGACATTGTGAATAAAGCCTTTACAAAGGGGCCAGACTTTGAATGATGTGAAGGGAATGAATCAATACACCGCATAGGGAGAATGAATATTAACTGAGCAAAGGAGAATGTATCAAGCTGCTCCCATGTGCGCCTCATTTAATTATCACAATAACCCCACGATCCTGGCCATATGATTCCCATTTTGTTTATTCCTCTCTAATATTCAGAGAGGCTAAGTAATTTGTTCCAATTCGCACAGTTAGTAAGTAACCAAAATTGGTACCTAATACTTTGACGCCTTTAAATGACTCCTCTCAGGAAAATAAAGAAGGCAGGCTTAGCACGTACAGATGTGTTCAGCTGGGTCAATAGAACTCCCAAGCTATTACATGCATCATTTGGGCCCTGAGAGGTCTTTTGGGTGGAAACCATTTTGTTCCATTAAGCAAACCGTAGGACAGTTTTGTTTTGTTTCTAAAGAAGGGCGAAAGATTTCTATAAGAGCTTAATCTATTTGGTCATATAAATCCCAGGGAATTGTTAAGGCTTAAAATAGTTTTGTCTGTCTTTGAAAAGGATAAGTTTGGGTATAAAATCAATATAAGCAATCAAAATGTACTTCACAAATAAAATCTGAGAGGACCTGTGGTGAGGAGAGGTTTGGAATGTGAGGATGGAGTGATGACTGGTTCTGATCCACAGGTGATCAGGTACTCTGAATCCTGAACTGAGTGTGCTTTCTGCTCCCCTCCAACACCTCATCTGTGTGCTACATGTGTGTTTCCAAGTAACTAGGTGTTTATGCATACATATGGTGCAAATAATGTCTATCAATTCTCTAGTGTCCCGCAAATTAATATATCCACTTTGAAGATTTTCTTTCAGCTAAAAATCATAGAACAATAAAGTTAGGAGGAAAAAATAAGCAAAATAATAAACACCCTCCAAGTTATTTCATTTGGTTCTGGTCTCTGCAGATGACCAGTCTGAGGCCTAAAGATATTATATCAGTTAGTTTTTGTTGCCTAACAAACCACTCCAAACTCAGTAGTTTAAATAACAACAAAATACATATATGTGTGTGTGTGTGTGTGTGTGTGTGTGTGTGTGTGTGTGTGTGTGTGTGTATAATGCTTTTGGGTCTTCAGGTCAGTTGGGAGAGTCTTCTGGTGGAATTCAGAAATGGGTCTGGGTTCATTCATGTATATGTGGTCAGCTGGTGGGTCAGTGAAGGTGGAGTGGTCTAGGATACACTCATGTTAATAGCCAGTTGTTAGCTGGGGTGCTCCTCCAGCAGGCCCCCAGGGCTTGATCACAAAGAGGGAGTGGATGTGTACAAGGTATTTGGAGGCCATTATTTTTACTGTATTTTCTTGGCAAGTCTAGTTAAAAGGCTAGACCAGGTTTAAGGGGAAGAGAATAGACTTTGCCACTTGATGAAAGAAGCAGAATGGCTGCATGGCAAATAACAGGGAGAGATGAGAATTTTGGGATTACTTTTTAAATCAATCCACCAAGGAGGTGAAATGGAAGGTCTGAGAAAATGTCATTTGGGCCATTAGAAGCAAAGGCAAGATCAGCTTATTGTCTCAAGCTGCAGCCAGGCTACCTCAAGCATACTGTCTGACTCTTCCGTTTGGTGATAGAAATCATCTTCTGGGAATATTAACACCCTGACACAGTGTTAGTGGTATGTAATGAGAATGGTGCATACTGTGTTTGTTTCTCCTTCATTTCATCAAGTTGAATTTTTGAAGTTGAAAAAACTGTTCTTTTGGAAGGATGAGAAGCCATAATGAGGATGACCAGTAATCATATCTTTAGACTGAAAATAAAGGGGGAAAATGTTTCATTGTGAAACTCCGAAGGGTCTGGTGAAATGACAAGACAGAGCTTTCTAAGTCTAGCTGTAGAAAGGCTGAAAAATCTTCTCATCCTATGGAGAGAAGACTCTGACAAGTGACCATGACTTGGTGGTAGTGCATAGTGTCTGACTCTTAATTTATCTTCTGGCCTGGGCTCCATTAAAATAGGTTCCATAAGGAGAAAGAGAGATTTAAACAAAAACTGTAATTTCTTCAATATTGAACAGAGGTAGTACTTGATACTTTGAATTCTCAAAGAAGTGCAGGCCTGTGGTGCCTAAGAGGATGTGGCAGCCACTAGCAGATGTATCAGTGGAATCTGGTGGAATGAAATGGCATCTCTCAGATGTCTGGGAAAGACTCTGAGGGATCTGGATATTTTGCTTGAAAGGCTGGTGGCCATGGCTGGTAGATTGGATTATTTCTCTTAACTATGATTCCCTCTTAGTGAGGACCAGAGAAACTCAGTTTCTGTTGTCATGCACCTAATGCCAGCTACAGAAGGTGCTGTCAGTATCCCCTCATAATCCTTTCAGTCCACCTTGGATATCATCACAGATTTGGAGAACAGTTCCTGAACACTTCCTTTCCACTTTAAGCTCCTAAGTCTCTTTACCTAATGGCTTTCCATGTCTGTAGGAACTTTCTTGGCACCAAGAGGTAGGCCACAGTTGTTGAGGAGTTGTCATCCCCATGGAATGAGTCTTACTCAAGAGGAACTAAAAATTAGTGGATAAATGAGTATACCTTCTCACCTCTTAGTTGGGACAGTTGTGAAGTGTGTTTTACACACTCTTTCAGAGGATCTTCAGAAAAAATGAGTATTACCTGATGTGGTAATCTGATCATTAATCACCCTATATTGCCTTTTTCCTTTCCTGTCTCTCTACTGTACTGTTTTGGCCTACTTTAAATCCTCATCTCACGTCTACAAAAGAGGACAACAACCACCTGTCATCAATCATCCAGCTGTCAAACTCAAAAGTTACATCTTGGGCATCATTGTTTATGACTATCTGAGGCATTTGACATGGTTGAATTCTTTATTCTTGAAGATTTGCCTTCCCGAGGTGACTGAGATAATAGCCTCAGCTCTTGTAGCAAGTTTCTCACCCTTCTCTTTAGAATCTTCTCTTTGTCACTTGTTTCTCTGAGGCAGACATCCACCCAAGATGTCTCTATTTACTTTCTTCCTTGCTGGTCTTTTCCCTCAATTAACTGTTACCATAACATCTATGTAGGCAAAATCCAAAATTGTCGCTTACCTCAGGTCTGAGAGGTCTGAGGTCTCTCCCAAACCACAGTCTCGGATTCTAACTCAGTGCTGTTCAATAGGAATATGTGCAATGATGAACATGTTCAAACTCTGTGGCTGTCTACTATGGTAGACAATAGCCACATACGGTTGTTGAGCACGTGAAATGTAGCCATGAGGTTGGGACATTGGATTTTTAATTTTACTTAAATAGTCACATGTTGCTACCATATTAGTTTTAGTTGCTTTCTAGGTGTCTTTTTTATAATTTTACCTCTTTAATTCTCAATTTTATCATTGTTAAAATAAGAAGAATAGGTTGTTTGACTTTTTGCATTCTTCAAATGGAATTTAATATAGGAGCCCTAAATATAAATCAGATAGATATATAATAAACATCATAAAATTAAATAAAAACAATAAAGAAGATTTTTCCCTGAATATAATAAAATATCCCCTAAAGCTATGGTTGTTAGAGAAGTAAGGTATTTGAGAGCAATAATAAAATAATTTGAAGAAACAGAAGAGTCTAAAAACTGACTCATAAATACATGATAATTTGGCATATGATATAGGTAGTATTCCACAGGGCTATCTTTTTAGCAACAATAATAATACAGGAGTCTAATTTGAAGTCATGTGTAGTAAACCTCAGATTGAGTTGATAGATAAGTAAATAAATCAAAAATATTTTAAGGATAAATATAAAAGAATGTTTTTAGAGCTGTAAGTTGGGAAAAATATTCTGAAAAATCAGTAAGAAAAAGGCAACATTTTAATTTAAAAGCTGGGCAAGTCAGGTCTATTTTTCAGACACTGTTCTCAGGCAATGAACATCTCAGATCAAGTCTCTACTCTCTCGGAGCTGACATTCTATGGGGGAGATGAGCAATTACTTCCTTAGAAGTAGGTGACCAAGGGAGTTTCAATCTACACCTGTTGTTCTTGCATGAATATTGATAGTCTTTTTTTTTCATTCCCAGCAGGATTCCAGTGAAAAGATGAATTATATGACTACCACACTTAGAAGTGTGTTGGGCATGAGGGACTCTAGTGAACAGGGCTTTATGCTTCTTGCTCTTTCATAAGAGCAGCTTTGCTTCATCTATCTTTCCTTTTTTGCAACAACAGTGTTTCTGCATTTTTGAGAGCATAATTAATATCCAGTATGCTTTCCTAGTAAAATTAAAAATATACAAGCATGTGGGTTAAACTACAAAAAGCCCCACAAATCCCTTGATGAGCCCAGTGCCCTTCTCAAATGTATTGTCTGTTCAGATTTTGGTGCTCATTTGTTAGTATACAGAAAATATAAATTTTTAAATTGTTACATTAAGAGGTCATGATATAATGCAAGACTGTGTACTATATTAACACAATGCAATATCAGATACACTGAATTCCCTTTCAACATCAGTAATTTAGGCTTATATTTTTGTTTTCAGTGATTGTAGAGGTTTCAACAGTAGGGATGGTGTTGTAGGTAGAATAATGGACCCTTAAGATGTACAAGTTCTATTCCCCAGAGTCTGTGAATATGTTATCTTACATGGCAAAAATGACTTTGCAGATGTGATGAAGGGAATGGACCTTGAGGTCTTTAGATAGGGGAGTTATTCTGAATGATGTGGCTGGGCCCAATCCAATCACATAAGACCTGAAAAGCGGAAGAGGAAAGCAGATAGATGTGTCAGAGAGACTTGATGCAAGAAGGATCCAGCCTGGCCTTTGCTGGCTTTGAAGATGGAGGAAGGGGGCTACAAGCCAAGGAATGTGTCAACCTCTGGAAGTGAGGAACAACAACAACCTTGAGCTTACAGTCAGTAAGAAAATAAGGACTTCAGTACTCAGTTCTATCAGCTGAAGAAATTGAATTCTGTCAGCAACTGATAAGAGAAGAAAATCAATTATTTACTGAAACCTCCAAAAAAGAACACAATTTGCTGCCATCTTATTTGTGGCCTCGTGGGACCATATTGGACTTTGGATCTATAGAACTGTAAGATAATAAACTTGTGTTGTTTTAAGTATCTAAGTTTGTTGTACTTTTTATAGCAGCAATAAAAAACTGATACAGATGGTAAGTCATAATGCTCGTATATCCCTTCTATTGACAGACAATAACATTAGTTCTAATTTTCCTCTATTGCAATGTAGCAAATGAACCTTCTACATTCATCTTTAGGCATATGTGCCAGTAATTGGTTAGAATATATTTACCAAAGGGGAACTTTTGTATATAATAATATAAACAGATATCGATTTTGCTAAAGATTACTAAATCTTCTCATCAAAGTCTTTAGCAATTTACACTCCTATGAAAAGTATGTTAGTATGTCCTTTGACTCTTCCTTCACCTTCCTCAGAGCTGGATATTATGATTATTGTTAATTTTTGCCAGTCTGGTGAATAATGGGAAAAATTTTTTTCTTATTACTTGATTTTAGATTTTCATGATTACTAGTGAAATTGAACATCTTTTCATATTGTTTCTGCCCCATGGTGAATCTTTTGTAAATTGTCCATATCAAGCTCATGAAATTGTACTCTGTAAATTAGCCGTTTTTATCTCCCTTTTGATGTGAAACAAATCATCAGTGAATCCTCTCTTACCATGAGGCTGAAATCTGGATTCACATTTCAATCCTCCATCACTATAAGCACCCACAACCAACCAACCCATCCCCACACCGAGCTTGCTGCACTTCCAGGTATCACGCTTTTCTGGCTCTTCTGTTGCCTGATTCCGACCGCGATTACTCATACTCTAGCGGTTCTCCCTGTCCCTAGTCCTCTCCTACCATCCAAGTCCCCTTCTTAAGTAGAAAATCTCAATGGTAGCTGCCAACTCTGCCCAGAGACGCAGGATTTCCTAGATTGGCCTTGAAGCCTTCATAATATGACCCTAGCTGCCTTCCCTCCCTCACTCCCTCCTTTAAAAATTTTCTACCATGCTAACATGTTTCTAGTTCCCTGAGCATTCACTTACTTTCTTAGGCCTCTGATTTTGTTATTTTTCTCAGTAATGTGTACCTTAGTTTTGTTTCTACACTCAAAATCTTTCTTGTGTTTTCAAAGAATATTTCAAAATTCCTTCTCACATAGGAAGCCATTTTCCCCCACCATTTGTTTTTAAAACTTTCTAAAATACAGACAATACACTGTGAACCTTCATATATTCCACCTTGTTTTTACTACTAGCACTTGGCTATATTTGCCTTATCACATATCTAACCTCTATTTACCTTCCATCCATCTATCAATCCATCTTATTTTTATGCATTTCAAGTATGTGGCAGCCTTTAATACATTTCTCCCTAAATAGTGCAATTGCATATCATTAGCCAGAATTAAATATTTATACATATGATCCTCAACTTATAATGGTACTGCATCCCAATAAACCCCTTGATGTTGAAAATATTGCAAGTCGAAAATGCTTAACCTAGCCAACCTTAAATGAGCTTAACCTAGCCAACCTTAAATGAGCTCAGAACACTTACATTAGCTACACTTTGGCAAAATTGTCTAACACAAAGCCTGTTTTATAAAGAAATGTTGAATATCTCATGTAATGTATTGAATACTATACTGAAAGTGAAAACATTAATTGTATGGCTACTTGAAATAGTTGCCACTGATGCTTCCACAACACTGTAAATTCAAAAAAGTCTTAAGTTGAACTCTCATAGATCATCTGTAGTTTCCTACTGAGGTGAGATTTGCATGCAATGAAATGCACACATGTAGAGTATGTCATGTAGTGAGTTTGACAAATGCACACACCCAAGTAATCCAAACCCCTACCCAGACAGAAAACAGAAAGTGCCGTCAGATCCTTCCTCAGCCATTTCCACAACCCAGAGGTTGTCACTATTCTCACTGTTTCACAATAGATGAATTTTTCTTGTTCTAGAACATCATGTAAATGGAACTATATAACATACACACTTTTGGATCAGTCTTCCTTTGTTCATAAAAATGCTTTGTCAAATGGTCTTGTGTAAGAAGAGTAGCATATATTCATGTCTTATGCCTCCACTGTATGACTAACTCTATGAGGTGGTGCTCACTACGCACATCTCTGAATGGACTGCAGTATCAAGCATCCCTCCTTACATGTAGTAGGGATTCAATATGCATTTGCTGAAGTAAGAGGCAGGGTTCCTAAGAGAATCTGAAATATTAAAAAGAAACACACTTTCTGTACTGTGCTATCTTTGATTTAAATTAAAGGAAGAGTAAATGTTTCTAAGTTTCTACATTTGGGAAGAAGCATGTAACAAAATGTCTATCCTTTTTGTAGGAAGCTGGGCACACTCCTGAAGGCCTCCTCAGAGTGGGTACATTTTATAGCAGAGAGCAGCAATTCCAACTCATAAACCTGCAAAGCTCCTTATGTATTTTTGAACCCTAAATAACAACATGAGTAGACAATGTTCATTGTCAGGATAAGTGTCCTAAATAGAAATTATGAGTTAAGATTCTATGAGTGTGGATATAGAAAAACAGGCCTTAATGTATGTTCAACCATTAACAGTCAGATCTGCATTTCTTATGATTCTAATGGGAAATCTTTGTAATAATAACTCTGTGTTCAGCTTTTTGGTAGGATCAGTTTTGGGTATAGCAATGTGCTAAAAGGCTTGAAATATGTAAAAACACAGTAAATGGTTCTTGTTTTTGTTTTCCAGGAGCTCAGCATCTTATGGGGAGAAAAGGTCATTAAAGGGCCCACAGTGCCACACTGGGTCAGCCTGGTGACTCAAGAACTAATTTACCTTCCAAAAGGTACTAATTCAGATATGATAATTTTTTTCTTCATTTAATGAACAATTATTTGATGTTATTGAGGACAAAGTAAACTATTTTTGTTTAAAGAGTCATGTATTGTCCACAAAATAACTACAGCAGTAATTTCTTTTGTAGAATTCAGTTGCAAAGATTAAGCATCAGTTGAGTCATATGGTAATCATAAAGCACATTTGGAGCCAACAAATCAAGCATGACAAATTTTCACTTCTAACACTTAAATGAGCTCTATATTTCTGGTAAAAATAGTTATGTTGGCTTTTTGTTTTTTTTAAGTAGATGTCTTGGCTCTCTTTTTTACTTTGCTCCATGCTCTCTTCTGAACTATTATTTATCAACATTTTGGTCTTCTTTTTGTAGCATTTACACCTAAACAGAGGACAACTTATGTAAAGAAGGCCTACACTACAGGAACTGTCAGGATGCATCCTAGACAAAGTTTATGTTCTCCAGAATTGCAGAAAATTCTTCACTCTGTTCCAAGAAAATTACTCACAGGGGCCTTCACAGAGGGATCTCACATCAAAGCATGTTTCTTTCTCTCTGTGCTCTTAATGTTGCTTTTTGAAATCTTCATGTTTGTGCATTCATATTTATTAGGATTCAAAGCAATTTGCCACTCTCATTAATTTCCCCATGCAGACAGCAATAAGAATTTCTATGATATTGCCTGTGGTGGATATTGAGGAATTCCTAACTAAACTTGGTACTTTTCCCCACTGGGTAAATGATTCTTCCGAATAGTTAATAGGGCTCTGAGATTTGCACAGACAGAAATGTTAATGCCTCTGCCAAAAACCTACGATTATCAGCTCAATCTTTAGTGACTGGAATCTGACATAAATCCTCCAATTGTATTAAAGTAGGTTATAGTACCTGGCAAAGAGACTTGTTATGTTGACCTTGAGCAAAGCCTTCCCTGACAGCAATTCAATACAAAGATGGGTGCCAAGACTGTATTTTTATAAAGAAGAGAATGAAGAAGTTGTTTAAGAATTTACTTTCATTCACCATAAAAGCAGAATATAGGCTCCCATGAGACTCTGAGAAAGAGAGACCTTATGCCAAGATCAGAGAGAGGGACATCTAACTGCTCATTACTGCTCACTTCACTGTAGGGGCCTAATGTGCCTAATGGCATTGTGTTTTCTCCAACAGAGTTTTATTGCTACAAACTGAGATGTTTTGGGGTAATATGGGCAGAAGAACATGTCTCTAAAGTTTTATAGGTAATCTGGAAGTAGGAATATATTGAATAAGATCAATAGAGGTCTCCCAATGAGAAGTAACTGCTAAAATTAAAATCTGAATAAAACATGAAGGAAAAGGAATATCATTTATAAAATAGCTAAAGACCCAAATTTCTTTCCAATGAAGTTGAAAGTTGTCAATGCCAAATATCATAATAATGTTGAAATCATAATATTTAGCAAATGTTGGGTTAAATATAATTAAAATTAATTTAATCTACTTCTTTTTAGTATTTTACTGTAGCTACTAGAAAAATTAAAATTACATCTCTGCCCCACATTGTATTTTTAATAGATAATCCTGCTCTAAAGTAGGTTGGCAGACTATGGCTTTTGAGCCATATCTGATCTGCAGCCTATTTTTATAAATAAAATTTTATTGGAACACAATCACTCTCATTTGTCTACATATTGTCTGTGGCAGCTTTTCCTTGTGATATCACCGATTTTTAAAAATTAGCTATGTTTGCAAAAGGGTTCACTTTATTTTGACCATCTATTTTATACTCTCTCTTTTCTACTTCATATAAAATAATTATTTGTTGATTTTTCTTGCTCTTTCTCCCAACTAGACTTGGAGTAGATAGGGCAAGGGGCCATGTCTTCTTCATTTTATGCAAAGTGTCAGACACATAGTAGGTATACATCCTGATATTTATTTTCAATGACTATTGAAAATGTTGCAATTTCAGAGAAGAGAAATAATTGTGATAAAACAATTTTGCAAATTTTGGGGATGCCAAGCAATCAGACTATGCTTTTATGGGGGGAGTCGGAAATGGATGCTCTATTCTTGGAAATGATTCAAGATACGATATACTTTTAAAGTCAATGGCCAGTGGAAAATTGAAGAAAGAAAATCTCGAAACCAAGGTTGAAGCTCTGGTCAATATATTCTATTGCACAAATTGTATTCTACTACCTGAGGCATCCTGAGATTTCACCTCTTATTTCACAGTTAATTTCTCCTCTTGTTTCTTTGAGAAAAAGTTACACGAGAACTATTTCTTCTATACACCAGTAGATCTATCAGCCCAATTATATCTCCCTTGATATATTCCACCTTCCCTTCTGTTACAGTGGATGAACTGTTCCTTTCCTATTTAGGACATAACTTCCTCTTGTTTCCTGGATCATGTGTTCTCTTGCTTGCTTACGAACTTCATTTCCGAAAATATCCCTTTCTCCTCCAATATGTTTTTCCCTTACTCCAGAATGGTTCCCGTCACCAATCATTTGATAACTTTAAGCATCTTAAAAAACAAAGCAAAACAAAGACATTCCCTTAATCACACATAATTCCTTTTTCTCAAACCATTGCTCTGCTCCTCCTTGCAGAAGCAGTGCCTTAAAAATGGTTTAAATTTATTGCTTCCACATTCTAAGTTTTCTGTTCTCTCCTCAGCCTACACCCATGGGCCCTTCATCTGCACCACTCTACAGAAACTACTCTTGCCAATGTCAGCACCCATTGCCATCTTGCAACCCAGCGGTCAATTCTCAGTCCTCATTTTATTTAACTTCTCATTAGTGTTTGACACCGTTGAGTATTCCCTTTTCTGAATATGCTTTTACTCCTTTGTATTCCAGGATAACTCTTTGCTTGCTTCTGTCTAACTACTTGCATTTGGTCACTTCTTCCAAAATTTATGTGGAGATCCTCCTCCTTTTTCAGATGTCTAAATATTAAGAATCCTAGCATCTTCTTTTCTGCTTTATTTCTATTCACTCAGTATGTGATGTTATCCAGCAGCATCATATCATACATATGCTGATAAATACAAAATTTAAATCTCCACTTCTTCTCTGCTTTCTGACTCCAACTGCCATCTTAACACCTCCATGTGTATAGATAAATAATAATGATAAATAATAATAAATTGTTCATGACTTAAAATTTAATTTCTCCCACTTGTACTCCCCAAATTGCTCTTTCCCCATCTTCATCATGTAGGTAAATGACAGCAACAAACCAAAAAATCTATGGGTCATTTTTAATTTTTTCTTTTTCCCATAATCTTCCAGTTTAAATCTAAATTATTAGCAAGTTTCTGTCTTCAGAAATACAGTATCTAGGTCCCAGTGACTTTACTTCATCTGCACTGCTGCCAAACCAATTGGGGCCACCATCATGTCTTGTGTGAACTCAACAATAACTGCCTCTCTGGTCTTCCTGCTTCAACACTTTATCCCTCACACACTGTGCTTTTGCAGTTTACTCATCATGCAGCAACTGGGAGTAATTTTTAAAAATATCCACAAACTATGTCACCCCCTAAACAAACCCTTCTAATAACCCCTTAGCCTATTTAGATTGAAAGAACAGATCTTCATCATGGCCTACAAGGCTTTAACTGACCTGGACCTTGATGGTCTTCACAGTCACCTCTCCTAGCATACTTTTTTATGCATTTCACTCTAGCCACACTGGCCTTCTTGCTGTGCCCTGAATATATAAAACTTACTCCTCCCTCTGGGACTTTGCACAGGCCATTGTCTCTACCTGAAATGCACTCTTCCATGTCTTCTCATGTGTTACTCCCTTACGTCACCGATGTGGGGCACAGTTGCTCCTTTGAGTAGACTTTCTTGTTCACACTACCTAAAATAAACTCCCATTTTCCTGATGCTTGCTATGCCCTTAATCATGCTTTGTTTTTCTTCATAATATTTATTACCATAAGGAATTTTATTAGATATTTATTTTGCATTATTGCTTTATTGATTGTTTAATATTTTATCTGCTTATTTTTGGTGTCTTCTAGAATGTAAGTGCCATTATAAAAGGGACAGTGGTGTTGTATCTGTCTTGTACCAGATTGCAAGAGCTAACTCTTAAATTTCCAAGAACTTTGAAAGCTGGCTTTAAAACACAGACATTAAAAAATTAAGTTATATAAGGTTATAATTAAATGCATTATGTAGAAAACAAATGTAATGCTCAATCTTCATTACTTTCTAATTGCTTTATTGCATTTTATTCTTACCCATGTGCATGAGGTTATTTGTATCTATTTTATCAGCAGGTGGAGATTCTACACAATGATGAACTATTGCCCATCTTTTATCAACTCTGAGTCCACTTATGTTGGCAGTATGAAAATGACCATGGTAGCTGTAGTCATACCATGGAAACTGACAATGCTAAAAATCAGGACGTTCTTTTGGTGGGGGTTGAAGGATGTCTTTAAACACTACCAGCACATCCTTTGGTCAATAGGAAGAGGGAGAAATGCATCTTATAATATTAGAAAGATTTAAAAACCAGAGGGTGTGTGTAGCTTCTGTGTGTCTGTATGTGTGTCTATGTGCATGCACACACACATATGTCCATATACACTTTTGGTACAAGTAATCAATAAAAAAAGTAAAAAAAAAAATGAGTCATTTAAGTAAGTTTAGAGGTTATGAATAAAACCATTTGTACATCAGAAAGGTAGACAGGGATGAGAATAATTTCTGCAGGCTGATGATGGGATTTAGCAAAGCTCTAGGTTTCTGAGAGAGAGAGAGATATCTATATTTATCTATCTATCAATCAATCAATCTATCTATCTATCTATATTGTGTGTGAGTGTGTGTGTGTCTGTGTGGAGACAGGGTCTCAGTATGTTGCCAGGCTGGTCTCAAGTGGTCTTCCTGCCTCAGCTTCCCAGAGTGCTGGGATTATAAGCATTTGCCACCACACCCAGCCCAAACAAGTATATGAAAAGAAGCCCTATGTCATATGTCAATAGGGAAATACAAATGGAAACAACATTGAGGTACCACTACCACCTATTAGAATGACCAAAATCCAGAGCATTAGCAACAAATGCTGATGAGGTTGTGGAGCTATGGGAACTCTCAGTCATTGCAGGTGGTAATGCAAAATGGTGCAGCCAGTACCGTAAAAAAAGCAATGATTGCCTGGCCTTTTCGGGGTGGGAAGGGGAGTGATAAATAGGCAGATAATTTTCAGAGAGGGAAGGATGAATAGGCAGAGGATTTTTAGGGGAGTGAAACTCTTCTGCTTTATTTATATCTCAAAAAATCCCAGAATTTATTCATACAAATTGTGTACTTATTCTTCCATGTTTAAGCATCAGTCACCTTTAAAGTACTTTCCGTTTGATGCAATATACCTATTCCACTGCTCAAAACAGTTTTTGAACTCACTTATCCCTTTTGATGCCTTTTAGTCCTTCTGCCATTTTTTGTTTGTTTGTTTCACTTCTTCCACATCAGTAAAACGTTTCTCTTTGAGGAGTTTTTTTCTTCTGGGGAAACAATAAAAAAGGTCACTCAGGTAGAGATCAACTGAATAGGGAGGGTGGGACACAGAGGTCATGCCGTTTCTGGTAAAAAATTGCTGAACACTCAGCATGGTGTGAGAGATGTGCTTGAAAATTACCCATCATAAAATGGGCAAACATTGAAAGGATCTCCAAAAAGTATGTACTGAAACCAAACACATCCTCTCACAACAACACTAGCTGGTCCACGGATGCCAATGGGTTCCTAGAACACTCACCTATCAGAGGAAGCCTGAAGTACAAGGGGCCCGCCCTACAAAAAATAATTGTTTCTTTTTGGGTTCCTCTTATGTATATATGTAGTGTGTGTGTGTGTGTGTGTGTGTGTGTGTGTGTGTGTGTGTGTGAGAGAGAGAGAGAGAGAGAGAGCGAGAGAGAGAGACAGAGAGACAGAGAGAGAGAAGAAAGGCTTGCTGTTTGCACAACTTTATGTGTGCCTCAAAAAATATCACCAGCACCTGGTTTTGTTCTCCACATGCCTCTTCTCTATTCTTCCACATTCATTCTATTTTCAGGCAATTGCTCCTCTCACAGACCAAAGATGACTAGGCAATTTAAGAGCATATGTTTTCAAATTCCATGGAAAAGGATGAGAAATTTCTTTCTTAGAAATCTCAAGGGGAAAAAGATAGTAATTAATACTTGAATTCATTTCATTTGTTATTCAACATATAAGTAATGTACCTATAGTAACTGATTTAATTTTTATATTTGAGAGGAGTAATCAGATTATTTCTGTTTTAAAAATAATGGAACTGGGGTAGAGAAAGGTTACATAACCTTAGAAGGCTACACATCTAGTAAGTGGCAGACAGGGGATTTCAATCCAGGTAGCTCCCCAGTAGTGGGTGCATGATCACCCACACTGCATGATTTCCCCTGAAAGGACTTCTGCATCTCATTAGCTTTGATTGGGCCATGTGTGTCATTACCTGAACCAATTCCTGTGACCACAGGCAGCTGAAGTCTGAGTCCACTGTGGCATCCTAAGGCTGTGTGTCATGTTCTGTCTACATTGCATGGACAAAAAATTGAGGGATGGAAGGTTTCCACAGGCCTATCAGTTAAGTAGAGGGAAATCTGTAATATTCACTATAGAGGGATCTCAATCCACAGGGCTTGGTGATTGTCACTGGGGCAGGATGGCCTCCCCCACAGAGAAGCAGCGGGTCCCCTGAAGCTCTGGGCAGTGGGGATGGACCAGTTCCTCAGCAAAGTGATGGACTGAAGAGCTTGAATGTTCTATGACTCTGGAGGGTGAGGCTGGGGGTGGGGGGAGTCCAAGTGCCACACTGAATAGAGGCTCCATTTCATTGTAGGAGCTGATTGACTCCCAACTTGGGTCAATCTGCTTCCCCCACCCCCAACAGGAGATTTCTTATCCCAACCGCAGTGCAGGTATTTGAGAACACATTGATGGAAGCTATTTGTGATGGGCTTTTGAGGGATGCCTGGCAGTAAAACAGAAGTAGAGATTGCCACTCAGAGAAATGAGGGAGTCATGTCTTTACCAAATGCAGCTCCCAGAGGTGCAGGAATGACCCCTCTGACTGTCCAGACCTTTCCACCTTGTCAGCTTAATGAATTTGAGCACCATAGCCTACTGGCAATTGTCTGTGCTTGCAGTGAGACAGTGATGTAATCCTGATTAAAATAGTTAATAAGGATTTAATGAGAGGTTATCTCCTTGTCTTCAATCATTTCCTGGTGAGAAGAAGATTCTCTCGCAGAACTCATTAGAGCTGTTTCTTTACAGATACTGAAATTACCCTATTTTGAAATTACTCAGGGTTTTCAAGAAGCAAACCTATTTCAAGTCATTATTTTCTAATGTTACAAGACTCTATAATATAAAAAATTTATTCTTTTGAGTTCAATCTAGTTGAACAGATAGTCATTGTGTACTTTTTGTGTTGTGGTAAGTGGAGTGTTTAAGATACAAAGCCAAAGGAGCATCCTCAATAGAATTCAATCCCTAAAAGTAGAGACTCGGGTCACACTGGAAGCTAAAAATCTGAGCCCCACTCTTTACATTTTTGTCATCTTGGGCAGTTTCATTTTCAGTTTTTCAATACAGAAATTAGGGCTAAAAATAATAATTGCCTTACAGGGTTTATACACTGAATTTAAAAAGTAATCTATAAAAAGTATTTGGAAAAGTGTCTGATACATAGTAAGGGTCCAGTAGGTGTCTAATTAAGCAGTTTGAATTAGCATAAAACTGTCAGAGAACTTTCAGCTTAGAAGTTTGGCAAGGTATATGAACCTCTATCTTGTCAGGTTCTGTTACCAAGCTACTATTTTTGTTCGATCTTAATGTTTCTCTGGAAAGTCGCATCTTTTAGAGCACCAGAGAAAACAGAAATTACATCCAGGAATAGATGGGAAGTCACGTGATCAAGACTGCATTTTAACTCAGGATAGTTTGTTGACTACCATGCTGAAATAATTGCTAGCTATATGTAAGAAAACATGAGATTCCCTTCCTCGCTCCACACACAAACATACATTCCAGATAGAGTAAAGAGCTAAATAAAACAAGAATATCTTGGAACAAATTAGAGGAGAATATTTTCATAAACTTGAGATTGTGAACATTCTTAAGTAAGGTAGGAATCTCAGAAATCATCATAAAATGAAAATATGAAACTAAATAAATATCAAAAAGTAGTATGGAAAATATATCATTAGTAAAGCGAAAATGTAAACCACATGAATTGTTAACATAACTACAGCAGAATGACAAGAAAATGGTTACTGTTGCTACTGTTCAGAGAACTCCTTCAATTGATAAAATTTTTAAAAAGACAAATAGGTTCAATAAATATCAATAGGCATTCAGAGAACAACAGAAAAAAGCCAAAAAGTTAGAAAAAAGATGCTTAACCATATGCAGAAAAAAATGCAAGTTATAAATGAATTATCATTTTTTTTCAGTTGTCAGATTTGCAATACAATGTGAAGAGACTAGCTTTTTTTGTGGGGAGAAATAAGGTGAGGAGACACTGTCATACATTTCCAGAGGGAGAATAAGTTGTTAACACATTTGGGAAAATTACCTAGAAATATGCCTTAAAATTAAAAGTGTTGATACCCTTTACCTATGTAATCCCACTTTAGGGAATCATGCCTACAGAAATAAAAGCACAAGTCAGTAATGATATATGTGTGTATTGCAACTTTGCAGAGGAAGAAAATAGAAAGTAGCCTGGAAAATGCATCAGCAAGGTAAGGATCGAAAACGTTACAGTGCATGCATGATATTGAACATTATGTAACTTTTAAAGAAAGTGAGTTGGGGATATTTATTTATTTTTCCATCGCCTAAATAAGTTTTCCCAGCTTTCTCTTGTTTTTCTGCTGATTTTCTCAGCCTCAAAAAGGAGGGTTTACTGTAGATTTGTTTACATTTTTTCCTCCACATCAGTAGTAAAGGGATTGTACCCTGGATGGAAATTCACCTGTTAGATTCATATTCTGTATGGTATGAAATTGCTGCCTGAGATAGTTGAAAAATCAAGAGGGATGGAATATTGAAAACACATCAGGGCTAACATGGAGAAGGACAGGCAGCATATAAATTATTCAATGAGCCTCTTTGCTTCATAATGAATATTAAGGGGGTGGCTCCTCCTGCTGTGAAGAGAGGGTACCTCTTCCGAAGATCATAGAGGATGTAGTCATACAACCTAGGACTTCTCTCATGACACCATAGTTAATATGACTGTCTGCTGGGGCCTGCCAACTGAGGTCATGACTACCTTTTGCATCATCAAAGTCAATTAATTATTTTTCTAATAGCTTCATCACTGCGCCCTTTGAGTCTTTACACTATCTGAACTAATTCATTCATGCTGACATTTCCACAGGCAATTATTAATGTGTCACACACTATTCTGGACACTGGAATAGTGCCTCAAACAGACCGAGTTTGTTCTCTCAGGAAGTTTATGTTCTAATCAGTGGCAGGAATGCAGAACAGATGATCAAGAAAAAAAGCAAATGGATATATAAAAGAGAATGATGGGTATGTAGAGAAGAATAAAGCTTTTAAAGAGATGGAAAACACATACACATGGGTGTGCATACACATATACACATTATTTTAAATAGGGTGGTCAGATAGGGTGGTTAAGAAAACGCTTTCTGCAAAGATGAGATTTTTGGATAGACACTAGCAGAGAAAGAACATGAAATATTGGGGATTTCCAGGAGGGTGTGTTTCAGGCAGAAGGATCAGAGAGTGAAAGCGTCCTGAGATAGGAACATACATGGTATGCATGTTCCCACGTAGAGCAAGACCACCAGTACACCTGCAGTGGAGAGAGTGAGGAGGAGAGTAGAGGAAGATATGCTTGTAGAGGGGTCAGCTCAGCTTCAGGGTCTCTCTGGTGGGGGTGAGGATTGTAGATTTTACTCTTCTTAAAGCCATGTGAGGTTTCTGAGTAGAAGGCTGATGTGATTTCACTTGATGTCTTAACAAAGATCCCTCGGGCTGCTGTGAGTAATACAGACAGGGGAGGCAACGGTGGCAGCAGGAAGCCAGTTAAGAGGCTCTTTCAGAGGTTGAGGGGGTGGATTATGGCAGCATGCCCCCAGATGGAAACGGTGGAGGCAGCAAGTCAGGGTCCCATTTGAGACACTTTGAAAATGGAGCTGATCCAGTTTACTGATGGTTCAGATGCTAGGCAAGAAAGAAGAGTCGAGGGGAAGCCCCTGGAAGAGCTCCATTCACAGATATTTCTAGTCTCCTGATCTACACCCACAGGCCTTAATAATCAGAAGGAGCTGGAGAGTTTGCAAGCCAGTCTTTGGGGTGTGCTCTGCAGAAGGTCTGCTAGGTAGTGTCTTGCTCCCCGAGTTTCCTAGGCTAATCATAACATTCATCTCTGAACTCTACTTTAGAACTGAACAAAAGGTGACCTAATTCAAATGAGTCATTTGATACTCAGAAGGACCCCATGTGGTCTTCTTCTTATCCTGAATCTTCTTATTCTGATTTTATAGATGAAACAGTTCAAAGTGCTAATATGATTCCTCCAACGTGACAGAGCTATGATTTGAACCTAAACCTGATCAACTATGGTTTCACCAAGCCATAGCCTCTGTGAACCTCCCAGGCCACTTCCCATACCCTATTACATCCATACTTTCCGATCAACTGAGTCAGAAGGATCAACTGAGATGCCCAAAGATCATGCTGCCTAGGTCATGGTAAGAACCTGGGGCTTCTACTACTTAGCACCATGCTGGTGTGTCACAGTCCAAGGACTTCCAAGGCTCTTAACAACAAAGAATTAACAGAGAACTCATTTTTCCTCCCAATCTGACATTCTGCTAAAACACTGAGTTCCTTTCAAAATAGGGCTTTCTGGAAAGCTAAATTCAGCAGGGCTCTGTTCTTGTGAAGTCTGCTGCCTTAACGCCTCTCAGAGGAGATTCTGGTAAAGTGTTCCAACTCAGAACTCAAAGCTTTCCATGGATTAGCAAGGGTCAGCACAGGAAGCAGAACCTCAGTCAAAGGAAAGGAAAGTTCCTAAGTCTTCTTTGCCCTAAAAATCTGAAGCTACGGCTCCACCCTGTCTGGTTCGGGCTGATCAGAGAAGGCTCATCACTGAGGGAGCAGATCCCATCTTTTTCAAGGAATCACATCTCCATGTCAGCTGAAAACTCGGAAGGCACAGAGGGACAGGGAAGGCATGGATGCCTTTCATTCTGCCGCCTCCTTGTGCTTGCCTCCAGCCTGCTGTGGGAGATGAAGCCAACTGGCTTGCTCTGAGGGGCTTTGCAGCCCTGTCTGCTTCATTTCCGGTGCACCCCCCTGCCCCCGTGCCCAGGGAGACCGCATGTTTTGCTTGTGATGTTGGTAATGAACTGCCGCTGGGAACAAATTAATGAGTGTGTCAGAAACTGCATCGGAACTGCATTACGATTCATAAACACCACGATGAAAATGCCAGTTAAGCTCTGGTATAAATACACACAAACTCTGAAGAAGCAAACTCCTTTTTCTTTTAATGAGAGAAGAATTTAAAATAACATCATTCTGCCCTGAGCAGCATTGCCAGGGGAAAATTCCTTAGCAGATAGGTGATTTTTTTTTAAAGTTTCATATTTAATACATGGAGAAACACTAGAAGAGTTTAATTTTACTTTTTATATTTGTATGTATGAATACTATCCTTTGAAATACATATAATATTATGCCATGTATGGGTATAAAGTATACAAAAATGCAAATAGTTAATCCTCACTTGTACCCCACAACTCTATAATAAATAAGTAAATTAAATTAAAAATAGTTTAAGTCAAAGCATTTTTTGTTATTCAGCATGGGTTTTAGTCTATATGAATAAATTGATTTTTTTATTCTTAAAAAATAAAGTCTATTTTTTTCAAGGAACTGCAAGTGCTATCCAGTTTATAGGTTCTGTACCATATTTGTTGGTTAAATGAGATCTTTCTCTTCCTTTTATTGACTATCAGGTGTTTACATGGCCTTAAATTAATATCATTTAATATTTTGAGTTTAGAATTTGGATTCAGAAATTAAAATTCAATTTAAGAAATAACCACATTGATCCAAGGAGACTTATAATTTTATGCTCATGGAAGGGAAAGGAAAAGAAACTTCCATTTGCTTCACAGGTGCAGTAGGACTGTGCTGGGCGCACCTACATGCATCTGAGTTTGTGAGTGACCCCTAATATGCCTAAGGATGCTTAAGATGTTGCTTGGATAGAAGCCCTAACTCAGGGGTTCCTGAGAGCCCCAGCTTTCCATCAAAGCACCTGGGGCTGCTACAGAGGGGGTTGTGGAATGGAGAAGGAATCTAAGTAGCCGGGTTCCAGGCTTTTCTCCTCCCAGTTCAACCAGAGGCTCTCTTCTTTTGTCTGCTTTTCTTAGTAGGGTTCCAGGTAAGTTTTCATTTTAACCAAGTGTTTTATACATCAAAGCTAGACAATGAGCATGAGTTTTGAACCAGTAAGACCTGACATCATGTATTACTCCAGTGTTTATTAGCTATTGTATGTGGGGCACATGTAACTTCTTGGAACCTTGGTTTCTATTGAAGACAGAATAGTAATAATACCTACTTGCTTGGTTGCCATGAGGATTAGAGATAGTGAATTCAAATGCCTTCTACTTAATCGATTTTCATAAAAGACTGTGATTATTATAACAGATCCTAGCTGGTAACTAGTCATAGATTTAAGTGGTTTGTTTTCTTCCTCTGACAAGTGCAGAACATGGAGCCCCCTTCCTCCAACAGCTCAAATGTCAAAGCTAACAGAAGGTAATTTAGCCTTGAGTCTGAGAATCTATTTTAGCTAATCACATCTCAAATGTTAAATAGAGTTTTAGAAGAGAACAAAACTTGTTCAAAAGTATTGCTTAGCGTCAGTGATCAATTTGAATTTAAAACAATTGTGGGAAATGGTTTACTAACACTTAAAGCAATAATTGAATAGTTTTTTTTACCACTCCATTTTCAGTTATGTGGTCCTATTTTTTTTTTGAGTCCGGGTCTCATTCTGTCACTTAGACTGGAGAGCAGTGGTACTCATGACTCACCACAGCCTCAAACTCCTGGGCTCAGGCAATCCTCCCTCCTTAGTCTCCCGAGTGGCTCGGTATATAGGCACATGCCACCACATCTGTCTAATTAAAAAAGAAAAGTATAGAGATGAGGTCTCCCTATGTTGCCCAGGCTTGTCTGAAACTCCTGGGTACAAGCAAAGCTCCTGCCTTGGCCTCCTGAAGTGCTGGGATTACCGGCATAAACCACTGCACATGGCCCTAAAATGTTCTTTAGTAGTTTCTTAATATTGTAACCTGTGAATTTCTATCCAAAACAACATGGAAAAGAGAAGTCACAATGACTAAGTCAGGACTAGGCATCAAATCAACTTTTCAGGAGCAAAGGCACATCTGTGTTAAACTTCAGTTCAGTCCCTTTGTCTCTAACTTCCAAAGCTGGATTCTTAGTAGGGGCTAAGTCAGTGTCCTGCCCTGTTGCCTCCATCCCTACAGTCTTAATGCAAGTGTGGCTTGCAGTATCACTGTTTTCCTCTATCCTTTATCCACAGATTATCTTCTTATTGACCTGGCACATTTTCTTTTTAAAGAAGATGAGGTCAGTGTTTAATTAATCACTCAATGGTCAATTGAATGGAAAAAAACAAAAGAACAAGAAATGCATTTTTTAAAAAGTTTTAATTTTGTATAGAGATAGAGTCTCCCTCTGTGACCCAGGCTGGAGTGCAGGGCATGGTCATAGCTCACTGAAGCCTTGATTTCCTGGGCTCAAATGATCTTGTCTATTCCTCATGAGTAGCTGGCACACCATCATGCCTGCCTAGAAACACATCTATTTTGTATGGGGTGTTAGTCTTTAAAGGCATATAAAATGAGTTATATATTGGAAATTAGAGGTGATAATCCAAACTGAATTATTACCAAGGCCGAGGGAAAAGGGAAGAAGATTAGACCCCTGGTTTGTCTACCTTTTTTTTTTGAGTTGGAGTTTCATTCTGTCACCCAGGCTGGAGTGCAGTGGCATGCTCATGGCCACTGCAGCCTCGATCTGCCTGGCTCAGGTAATTCTTCTGCTTCGGCCTTCCAAGTAGCTGTAACTACAGGCACACGCCACCATACCCAGCTAATATTTTTGATTTATTGTAGAGATGAGTTCTCACCAAGTTTCCCAAGGCTGGTCTCGAAACCCTGGGCTCAGGCAGTCCTTGTACCTCGGCCTCCCAAAGTGCTGGGAGCCACCTTCCCCAGCGCCCCCCCACCCCTTTTTAAGACTTTGCCTTGTGCTGATTTTGGAAATTCTGTTACTCCAATGGAACCAAATCAGATTTATTTTATATAGCTCAAAAACCAAAGAAGATGAGATATTGTGTGACCTTTTCAAACTTAGCAACCCAAGGTGCAGTTTTGATAGATGGATTCAGTTTCACAAAGGCAAAAGCTCTTGAACATGCCATTCACAAAGCATCAGTGAATGTTAAGTTCTTGCATAACCAAATGTGTCCGGAGATGGGACACTCATTTTGCTCATTTATAGCAGAAAAATTGGTGTTATAGATCAAAATGGCTTCTATCTATCATAAAAATTCGTCCTTGAAGGGCAGTGAATCAAGGCTTGTGAGAGGCCTTTAATGAATCACGCTGCACAGAATTAGAAAAGTTTTGAGGATTCATTCATATTCACAGCTGCCAGACTTTCAGCAATGTTTGTTGATTATTGAGGACCATTTCAACACAACTATAGTGTGTCATACCAGTTAAGCTCAAGGTTTTCAAATGACTTCTTTGTGTAATATCTGAAATGAAGCAAAAATCAGAGGCAATGGTAAGATACTTGGCAAAAAGCAGTAATTTGTAGGTGGCTGAAAGAAAATCAGGGTGAGCCCCAGCTTATTTTGTAGACTTCTTCTCAGCTCCCCAAGGAGGGCACTTTCTTTGTTTTACAAAATGCTTTTGCTATGACACCCCTTTTCTCGGGATATGATTTTAGTAATGATCAAAATCACTCACTGGCAGGAGACCACCAGGACCCTGAAATCAATTAATATAGAGACTTTGTTTAGCTTTTCCCAGAAGCAGGTTCTGGGATGAAGATTCAAGTGCAACTGATTTATTGGAAAGACAATCCCAGGAAACACTGAGACACGGGAGGAAGGAAACTGATAAAGCATGGGTTATTATGTAAATTACCACTGGAGGCAACTGGAGCCCAATCTCACTGAGAAGCTCTGGGAAATGATATGGAATATACCTCAGAGTTACCCTACATGAGATGCAAGAAGGGTTAAGGCAGAAAAGAAATAAGAGGCAGTGGCAGAGTCTACTACAGCAGTGACACTGATTTTAGAAGAGTGCTTTGGAGGTTGGAATACATTTGGAAAGGGCAGAAAGAAATCCTGTGCATAGGAAGATAAAGCAGAGGGAATGAGCCAAAAAAATCTTCACAGTGATGGGGGAACAATTGATAATAGGTTCAGTAATAAGGGTGGGTACTTGGGTTAATAATAACCATCCACTATTTTTAAATTTTAAATCTCAGATTGGTTATTAAGCTTGTAGGTATTTCAGGCCTTGATAGTTGTTTTTTCTTCTTGACTTTCATTTAACCATATCCTTGATGACTACCCCCGGTGGACAAGTAAAAAAAAAAAGAGGAGGAGGTGTAAGAGGAGGACAAAGAGGAGGAAGTCAGAAGGGAAGAAGAGTATTATGAAGGAGAAGGAGAGCAAAACACAATGTGGGCTATATAATATGGAGGTGGATGTGGTTTTTGAGAATGGGTCTATTTATCAGTACTAAACTGTGACAACTTTTTTTCTAGTCCATGCCAGAAAAAGAAATAAAAAAACAGTGTAGTAAAATTTTTATAAAGCTAAATCTATTCTGATAGATCTTCTCAATATTTTGATATTAAAATTTTCTCTTCTTTATGCAATAATATTGATGATAGATGAGTTTTTTTAAAAATAGAAAAATTCTTTCTTTCTTTCTTTCTTTCTTTCTTTCTTTCTTTCTTTCTTTCTTTCTTTCTTTCTTTCCTTCCTTCCTTCTTTCTTTCTTTCTTTCGATTAGGAGTCTCACTCTGTCGCCCAGGCTAGAGTGCAGTAGAAAAATACTTTCTCAAAGCAAAATAAGTAATCAGAGGCCTCATGTTCTCCATTTTTAAAAAAGTGTATATATTTGCTGGTAGGAGAAAACCAGAGTTCTGGAACCATTAGTCTCATCAACTGAGGCATTCCTTTCATCATTCTGAAGTGTCAACCAATAATCATGACTGTAGGTTACTCCTGACCATGACTGCAGGCAGAACAAAGACAGTATTTTAGGGTGGATCAGAGCACAGGCTGGGACTAGAGAGACTGAGTTTGTCTCCCAGTGTGGAACTTGCTGTCCATGAGAACTTTTCTGGGTTATTTAAAGCTTTTGTGTTTAATTAACACTCTTCTGTAAAAGGATAAAACAATAACATCTACCTTATAAAGTTGCTGTAAAAAATCAACCAATCAATACACATACAATGACTGAGACAAGATCTGCCACACACTAAGCAAGCAATATATACTACCTATTACAGTTAATTTGAGGTCCTACTGTTTGTTAATGGAAACACACAAATCATACCGCTGGAAATTTTTCAAGTGGAATTTCTCCCTAAAATAATATTTCAGTATTAAGTTGCTTGGGCTATATACATTACAACAGGTAAATAAGTATTTTTAAACTAAAATATTCAAATAACTAAACATAATTTTAAACACTGAGAACACATATTACTTATTGTAGGAAATGACTTTGAAAATGTTCACATTATAAGTAAATATAGAGGTACTCCTCAGATGGACTATGCTGCAAGAAATTTACATTTGTATGAAAGCATTTGTAAAACTTTTAAACCTTAGCACTATTTTTTGACAACTTGTTTTTACATGCATTCTTTGCAAACATTTCTTATTATAATTGGTGTAAAAAACAATGACATTTTCTTCTTAATTAAGATATTCTTGAAATTTGTAACTGATTACAGTAACTATATTATAGCAACTACATTGTAACATAAAAATTAAATGGCAAAGGTCAACTTTATGTTTTTAGACTTTTCCCTATAGTTTCAACATTTTATTGTACAGAAAAGTATGTGGGCCAGACTTGGTGGTTCAGCCTGTAATTCCAGCACTTTGGGATGAGGCAAGTGTATTGCCTGAGCCCATGGGGTTTGAGACCAGCCTGGGCAACTTGGCGAGACCTCATCACTACAATAAATAAAAAGTTAGCCGGGTGTGTAGGTGCGCACCTGTAGTTCCGGCTACTTGGAAGGCTGAGATGGGAGGATCACCTGTGTCCAGCGGGTCAATGCTGGGGTGGCTGTGAGCATGCCACTGCACTTCAGTCTGGGTGAAACAGTGAGACTCCACCTCAAAAAAAAAGAAAAAAGGATGTGAATAGGGATTTTGGAGATGACAATGGTTATACCATGAGTGTATGTTTTGAACCAGAGCCTACAAGAGACAGAATACTCAGGCAGAATCTCCACAGACATGAAGATGAAAACAGAACAGATGGGCTAATTCTACATTTTTAGAAAAAGTTCTTTCCAAATGTGAAAGCACCTCAGTGAACAAAGGAAAAGAAGTTTTGTCTGAACACAGCACCTGAGGCAATAAATGCTGACTCTTTTTCCATTACCTTGAAGGAATCTTGTCCAGGATAGTGGGGACAGTGATGGGAGGAGGGAGACAAGACAGGTTTAAGATACATTAGCTTCTTTATCTTCTAATGGACAGACTAAAATTTGCTTTAGATTCCAAGCAAAATCTCATTAGCTGAGTTCAGCAGAACTCCTGGGAGACAGTTATTGGCCATTTCTAATCACTTCACGAGTCAGCTGGTTTCTGGACTTACAGCAAGAGTACCTGGGAGAGACGGTACCATGGTTAGCTCATCTCTTTCTTGTGGTGTCCCTGTGTTCAACAAAGCCACAAATAACTGCTTGTGGATGTCTACTATGTTTATTTTTGGAAAATGCAGCTTACAATTATAGTTTTAAATGACATTTTCCAGTTTGACAAAGTACACTTCTATTTTTATTTCTCTTTAAGAATTTGAAAACTGATTTGAATAGTCCTTCAACGTCCCACTCTTCATTGCAGGTGGTAGGTTGACAACATCTGGGTGTCTACTCTGCATGACTAATTCTAGATCCAGATGGTTTTGTATGTTTAATTCAATATGATTACCTTCTTTTACTGGGAATACCATGTGTGTCATATTTTCAACTTATTAAATTCCTACTATGTGCAAACAATCCTATTTTTGGGTGCCGAGTAGAATGCCAATGAAGTGCAGAGTACAACCTGTACACATAACACACACAACATGAACACTTAATTAACTAAATCTACCATGGACAGTGGATGTGTATACTGTGAGAAATGGAGATTAAAATTGGTCCTGCAGAACTGGCAGCACTTCTTTTTAGGAAGATTCTAAGATGAAAATGTTGAATGTGCACTTTCAAAAAGATGATCTGCAAAAATATAATTTGTACAACACAACAGTTTCAGCCAAAGAGTGAATATAGTGATGCAGGCTGAAAATCGGAAAATTAAAGGTGAGGAAAATTTGCTCTAAGTTTATACGTTTGTCAGAGTATAATTCATAAGTGACATTGTTGCCTTATAGTCAGGGAATATGTGTGATGCCCAGAGTAATACAGTGAAACTGGGTAAAAGATTGAATTTGCAGATACAGCATTTCTGAATCTTCAGATTTTTCAAGTGTGAAAGTATTTCCCAGGCTGGTAATGTAGGTGATGATTAAAGAATGATCATATGAAATGATCTCTCTGCCTCTCTGTCTTTGTCTATTTCTCTTTCACTCTCTCCCAGAAATTAAAACTGAAGTAACTCTAGGCTAAGAAGGTAGACACATGTCAAAGAGTTTTAGTTGTATAATGACTACAATTAAGCTGGAACACACACTCACTGGGGGAATAAAGAACCCTTCCCATTTTTCTCACGGCCTTGCATCGGAGAGGAAGAAAAGCAAATTGCATGGGCTTTCTTAATTTTCTGCCATAGGTGGTGCAGATCTGGTCAGAGATCCCAATCTGGTCCTGTCCCTCTCCTAACTCTTTTTACACATGCTCCCTGTATCTCTGCCTAATTGGGCAATGAGAGTTCCCTGTGTATCTGTTCGTTCTTAGCCAAATATGCTTCTTGATATGGAATGTCTGCTTTTTTTTTCTAAGTCCAGCTTATCCATGTTACTTTTTTGGGACTCCTTCCCTAACTACCTGCAAGCGGATCCCATTATACCCCCCCTTACGTTGTGCTACCACCAGGCCTAGAGCAAACCACTAGCTCTCCCCTTATAATCTGATTTCTTGTCTGTCTCTACCACCAGACTGTGGGATACTAGAAGACCAAGACCACCATGCATTTAATCATCTGGTCTTCAGCACATTGTAGGTATGGTTCCACATGGTGGGGGGTTCAAAAGATATATGCTGAGGGAAGCAGGAATAAAAGAAGATAGTTATTTAAAACTCTGGCACCAGAGCATCTTGAAGTAAATCCAGTCCAAGGTTTATCGACTCTGGTGATATTTATTTATTTCATTTTTATTTGTCCGACACTGGAGAGTGTAGCCATATCTGACATGCCATCCACCCACAACCTATAAGTTGTTAATTCTGGGACTAATAGTAGCCTAGAATACAAAGGGGAAGGGATGCCACCTCATCTTCCTATTATTTAGTCCTTATCTGCAACATCAAACCAAGGGGCTTTAGTATTTGATGAAGAATAAAAAGAGCTGTATCTATAAAATCCATCTTCCACTCAATTTCCCTGTATGACCCTGGACTCCATCCTACTGGAGGATTAAGAGGTAGCAACTGGAAAATTTATAAATTCAGAGCAAATTGTATTCAACTTTACTGTTCTGATTTGCAGTCTGCATCATGATACTCACTCTTTGATTGAAACTGCTAAGTTCTACCAATTATACTTTCATATCACTTAAGGAAGACTGCTTGACATGTTCCCCAGGACATAGCAATCCATAAAATGCTGGTTGTCTCTACATAAATATAAAATAAACGTATGATTATTTGCTGGGATAACTATGCCAAACACTAAGAAAATGTAGAACCAAGACACTGCAACTTATTGCTGTACTGCATATCCCATTGGATCATGGATTTTTCTTCCATAATGTGAGCATTAGAATGGCCACTTTCCAATTTCACCACAAAGTATTCAGGGAAGCTCCAGTAGTAAATAAACTGGCAGGAATTAGAATAAAGTTTATAAAGTAGTAAAATTAGTGGTTGCATTTTTCACCAAGGGCTCAGCATTGAGTAACTCTGAAGTCCATCAAAAATTTAAAATAGTAAAATTATGCTTTATCCTCAGTAATCATAAACATAAGATAAACACTTATTGTTAGACACCTCTACAGTGTCATAACTGCAGGAACACTGTTTCAGAGAATTTCAAACACTTCTTAGCATCAAAATCCATTTTTAGTGACATCTTCCATTCAGAACACCAACAGGTAAAGCTGCAAAAAACCAAATACTCTTGTAAAGGTGAAAACAAGAAGACCCATTCTCTTTTCTCCCTGCTTTTTATGCTCATTTCTGTCCAGTACTTTGTTAGATCATAAATGTGACCCCCAAATTAAGAAGGCTAAACAATCAAAGCTAAGCATTTGGATTTTTCTTTCTAGTTTTAAAATTTTTTGTTAATTTTTGATAGGTTATACATATATATGGATAAAAGCTCAAAAGACACAGAAGGAAATGGAAATTTCTGGCTTAAAGGTGGAAGCATAAAACTGCCATATACCCTCTTTCTTTCCGTAAATCACCCCAAAACAGGAAGGAAAAGCAAAAGGGACAAACAGAAAAGCAAATCCCATATTAGACAAAGTTTGGGCAATTGAAATGTTTAACCAACGTTGATAGAAAGTACAGCAAAGTTAATGGGGAGGAACCAGGGATAAGTCATTTCCTCTTCTTTGTCCTAGAGCCGCTGTATTGCCCTTCCGAGAGGTAAAAAACAACTACCAGTCAATTGTGCATCCTTCTGGAGATAATCTAAACAATTACAAACACAGATCTATATTATTTTTCTGTAATCACACAAATAGTTCACATTATATGTGCAGTTCTGCACGTGGATACTTTTAAAGGTTACTTTTCCATATCAATTCAGATAAATCTGCAAGATTTACAAAAATGACCGTTGTATTTTATTCTGTAGTGACCCATAATTTATTTAATCAATCTTTGTCAATAGACAAGGAGATTGTTTGTAATATTTTGCAGCCACAAGCAGAGCTACAAGGAACAGAACTAAAGATCTATCATTTGGCACATGCATATCTACAGAATAAGCTCCTAGAAGGTGTAGGGTCATTTCCAATGATATATGCATCTTAAATTTTGATACATCTTTTTAAGTTGCATAGAGGTTGCTCTAATTTGTACTTTCACTGGCAATGAAAGATGTTCACTTTCTCCAAAATGATACCAAAAAAGTGTATTTTCAAACGTTATGATCTCTCTTAATCTGTTAATTTCAAAGTGTAATTCTCAGGTTTTGCGTTGCAACTGAAGTTAGCATTTTTTTTTTTTTTTGGTGATTGCTTTTTTAATTTTTTTAAAGATGTGGGGTAAATTAAGGGTTAGGTATACAAATGTTCATTATGCAGGTACCTTTGTTGATGAGGTGTATCCCCTGTGCCTCGCCCCCCCCCCCCCCCAAAATTCCCACTACTGTCAATCCTGCCTCTGCCCCCTGGCGGTTTCCCACTACTGCCAATCTTTTTCTTACAGTATTACTGTAATTGCTCAAGGTCCATTTATGAGTGAAAACATGTGGTACTCAGTTCTTTGTTTCTGTGAGAGATCACTCAGTATTATAGACTCCAAATCCATTCAAGTTGCTGTGAAGTTCATAATTTTGTCCTTTTCTATGGCTGCATAATGTATATGTACCACAATTTTTTTCTAGTCCTCTTTCAATGGCAGCATGGTTGGTCCATGTTTTTGCTATTGTGAGCAATGCTGCAATAAACACGTGTGTGCAGATATCTTTTTCATAGAGTGATTTGAGTTCCTCCAGGTATACTCCCAGAAAGGAGATTGCAGGGTCATATGGAAGGTCGATTTTTAGATCTTTTAGCAATTGCCAAAGTGTTTTCCACAGAGACTGTATTAGTTTACACTCCCACCAACAGTGTAGAAGTGTTCCCTTTTCACTGCATCCTCTCCAGCATCTGTTGTTTTTTGAGTTATTGATGATGATCACCCTGACTGGAGTTAGGTAGTATCTCAGTGTGGTTTTAATTTGCATTTCCTTGATGACTATTGAGGCCGAGCATTTTTTCATGTATCTGTTGGCTGCTCATATGTCTTCTTCTGTCAACCAGGCTGGAGTACAGTGGCATGCTCACGGTCACCGCAGCCTCAATCTGCTAGGCTCAGGTAATCCTGCTTCAGCCTTTCAAGTAGCTGGAACTACAGGTGTGTGCCACCACTCCTGGCTAATTTTTCTTGATTTATTGTAGAGATGAGGTCTCAGCAGGTTGCCCAAGCTGGTCTCGAACTCCTGGGCTCAGGCAATCCTTTCGCCTTGGCCTCCCAAAGTGCTGGAATTACAGGCTAACATTTTTAATATACTTGGAACTTTTGTTGTTGTTGTTGTTAGCCAAGGATTTTTTATTCTGCAAAACTAAATTTCCTTTTTTTTTTATAATCAGTATTTTTTGTTATGATATTGTGGGATACAGTCAAGGATTAGGTATACAAATATGCCTCGTTCAGGTACCCTTGTTGACAAGAGGTGTCTTCCCGTCCCCAGACAGATATTGACTACCATTAATCCCATCTCCCTTCCCCTCCACCCCCATAGTTTCCCATCTCTGTCAGTCATTTTCTTAAGTATTATATTGGATGTTCAAAGTTCACTATATGAGTGAGAACATGTGATACTCAGATCTTTGTTTCTGTGAGAGGTCACTCAGTATTATAGATTCTAGTTCCATCCAAGTTGCTGCGAAATTCATGATTTTGTTCTTTTTCATGGCTGCATAGTATTCCATCGTGTATATGTACCACATTTTTTTTAATCCAGTCTTCTTTTGATGGACAGCATGGTTGCTTCCAGGTTCTTGCTATTGTGAACAATGCTGCGATAAACATACGTGTGCAGGTATCTTTTTTATAGAGTGATTTGAGTTCTTCAGGGTATATTCCCAG
>CAUYQG010264565.1:0-28160 GCA_963574415.1 Tarsius wallacei
TAGTTCCAGCTACTTGGAAGGCTGAGGCGGAAGGATCGCCGGAGCCCAGCAGGTCGAGGCTGCGGTGGCCGGGAGCGGCCACTGCACTCCAGTCTAGGCGACAGAGTGAGACTCCAACTCAAAAAAAAAAAAAAAAAAAAAGAAATGCAACCAGGCAGAACTGAGATATGCTGCAAGTATAAAATTTATATCCAATGTTGAAGACCTAATGAAGAAGAAAAAAATCTCACTCATAATTGATTGCATGCTAAAATGATAATATTTTGAATATGTTGAATTAAATAAAACATAATATTAAAATTAATTTCACTGGTTTCTGTTCACTTTTTTAGTGTGGCTACTAGACAACTTTAAATCATATGTGGTGTACATTACATTTCTACTGGACACAACTGGTTTAAAAAAATAATTTGTGTTCATTAAATCAGTAAGTACCTACAACTACTCATCCTGGAGCATCCTACAGGGAAACGTTCCTATGAGGAATAGCTTCATCCTAAGTGAACTACTGTCCTGCAGTGTGTCTTCCCTCTGTCTTTCCCTTTAAGGTTTCTATGTGACCCCACTCTTCATTTTCTATGTCCTTGGAGATTGAATACATATGTTGTTCTCCCCCTTCAGCTGTCCCTAAGTTTCCCATCACTGTCCCTGTTCTGCTATTCTTGTGAGAATGACCGTGTAGCCATTTGGGCTCCCTAAACACATCCTGATCATCAAACAAGGAAATCAGAGACTGCCAGAGAAATGATCTAGGACAACGTTACTGAGTGCACTAATGAAGGAGGCAAATGCTTTTATTCCTTCAGTTGGGTATGCTTCTCCCAGGTGGTGCCCTGGTGACCATTCAAAAATTTTCAAGGGCAGAAAAAGATACTTAGTCAAAAGACACAAACCTCATACTTGCTGGGTCTGAGATAAAAAGGATGACTGCCCTCTCCCGCCACAACACACACAGGGAGAAAAGAGCCCCTAAATGGATAAAGCTCCTAGTAGGCCACTAAGCCTTCCCCTCTGGCTAAATGGCTAATTATTTCTGATAATGGTGGTCTCCACTAACCCCTCACCTGCCCTACAGCAGAGCAAATCTATCCAGTCAGAAGGGTAGTAATTACCGGTGATACTTGCAAACACTCATTATCTAAGCTCCTGGTCCTAGGAGACAGATATGGGATATGAGGGGATCACTTCATGACAATGCCAAAAGGAAGCCACAGCCATTTTGAAAGCGAAATGTTAATTTCTAAAAATAAAATGGAAAGAATGCTATGCTAAAAAAGGCTCCCTAACGTTTTACAGTTGTATGCGTCTTCTGACAACTGAGGAATGTTTCCTGACTTTCCTTTTCTTTCTGTTCATCATTGTAGGGACTCCAGTTGAGACCTCTGCCTCCAGAACACTGAAATACCTTTTGCCTCTGAGTCTTGCCAGACCCCAAGTTCTCTGTAGACAGGGGCTGTGTCACCTGCTTTCTTCCCTATACTGCTCTGCACATTGGCAGTTACCAAAAATGTACATGATGCAAACTGACAGATTTATTACTTTTTTCATACAGCTGTATTGCTTTGCCTTTCTTCATAACTGAATGTCCTCAACTATTTCACTACAGCAAAGTATGATGAACAAAACAGATTGCCTGTGGTTAATATTATGAAACTTAAAAGCCACTTGTGAACACTCTGAATACTATATTGTGTTACAATGAACCATTACAGACACTTCCTGTTCTTAAGGAAGATTTCTGAGGTTGAGTTTTCAATAGAGAATTTGTCTTAGGCTAAGGAAATATAAGGGAATGCAGAGAATGTAAACTCAACTGTGAAATCACCTTGTTGATTATTCCAAGACTCTCAGAAATGCTCTTCCTATCCATTATGAAGGAAAGTTTATAAAGAGTCATGGTAGACAGAACGGTGGAGCCTTTTCTTTTTAAGACACAACTGGGGTTTAATTTGGGAGAAAAGAAACCAGATTTCAAAAGACAGACCCTGTTGGAAAGTCACCAATTGGCCACAGACAAAAACGTCTGTGAGGGATTGATTTTTCTCACTCCAGCTGGGAGTTTTGTTGTTTTTTCTTTTTACATTTTCTGAATATACTTCTTCTAAGATGAAATCCCAAATTCTACTCCTGGATAGTTGGGAAAAGAGAGTCCTTTGATCTTCAGAGGTGTTTTGACTTTTAAGAAGAAAAAAATATGAGAAAATTTCAAAATATTTAAATCCTATACATATGTAGTAAATCCCTTTTTAAACATTATTCCAAGGAACAGCAGCTAACAAAAGATATCTTACAAGAGAAAACGTATTAGGAGTAAAATAAAGATTACAGACATATAAACTTTGAATATCTCATATGGAAAAACTTTTTAGCAGGACCATCTTAAGAGGGCTTTATTCTCAATACAAGAATGAAGTCAATCAATGGGCACATTACTGATTTCATACTATCATTCTTTTTGCCTTAACTCACAAACAGTCAGAAAACCACTTCATTTGTCAAAGCTTTAAAAACATATTTATCTTCTGAAATGAAAGCCCACCCACAAAAGTACAAAGATCTGTACATTATCCAAAGAGCAGAGGCATCTTTATTGCCGTGGTCTTGATGTTTAATAACTTACAGCCAATCTGCTGCCTTAGATTCACACACATTACAAAAATTCCAAGAAACCTCATCATAAAGACTACTGCTTCATGGTTCCCTCTATAAAACAGAGAAGCACTTTGTAGTATTATACTACTTTTTTCATGTAAGAATAGAACAATTCTTTTATGATTCCTTTGTTTTTCTCCAGATACCCCTGGAGGAAGGTCCACAGTACATACATTTTATTGAAACTCTGGTCCAGGGAAACATAAAGCCAGAAGATGAGGATGAAACTGTGAGCTCCTTGAATTTAGGCCCTACTTTCTTGAGTTATTAAAGTTTTTCTTAAAAAATACTGATTGAATCGATGGATAAATGGAGAAAGAAAATGTGACATATATACACAATGGAATGCTATTCTGCACTAAAAAAATGAAATCATGTCATTTGCAGCAACATGAGTGTAACTGGAAGGCATTATGTTAAATGAAATGAACCAGACATAAAAGACAAACATTACATGTTCTCACGCATATTTGGAAGCTAAAAAACTTGATCACATGGACATACATAAAGAATAAAATTATAGATACCAGAGATTGGGAAGGGTGGGTGGGTGAAGGGGGGAATGAAGAGAGGTTGGTTAATGGGTACAAACATACAGTTATAGAAAAAGTCAGTTATAATGTTTGATAGCAGACTAAGGTGACTATACTTAGCAGCAACATTTTGTACATTTCAAAGAAGCTAGAAGAGAGGACTTAAAATTATACCAACACATAGAAATGATAAATACTCAAGGTGATTGATACCCCAGATTCTCTAACTTGATCATTATGCATTCTGTGCATGCAACAAACACTTACATGTACCCCATAAATATGTAAAACATTATACATCAATTTTTTAAAGTTCAAAAAAAAGTTAAATATAAGCAAGTAACTTCAAAAAAATGCAAATTGATTGAAAATTTAAAGTTCTACCTCCGTCTTGACATTATCATCAGTAAAATATTTATTATCCTTTTCATCATCATTCCATCTCCAGCCAAAGACACCCCACGCTTCTCAACCCCACATAGTCATTGAAGATATAAAATATGGAACTCTGGAAACTCCTCATGCAGGACTGGAGCAACCTCACATTATCCAAATCATGCGGGCCTTAGTACAACTTGAAAGGCATCATGCAGCCTAACTGCCTGGGGCATAAATGGCTCCCCAAGTGGGAGTGAAAATAAGATATTAACCCAACTGGAGACCTTGATGAGTATTTTTGCTTGATATATGGAACATTCTTGGAAACGAGAGAGAGAGAGAGAGAAAGAGAAGAAAAGAGGAGAGAAAAGGGGAGCAGAAAGAAGGGGAAAGAAGAGGCAAGAGAAAGGAAACCCTTCCCCAGATATTGACTGACATGTTTTTGGTACCTTTCAGCAAATGGGACACATTTTGGTAATGGCTAATTTTAAAACCATCAGGCTCAATTCCACTGTGTTTTAGAACACAGTTTGTATGTCTAGTAACTAATCTTTTTCCGCTTTTACTTTTCTCTTTGTAAGCTTATCAAGCAATTATTCCATAATCTGCCACGGAAAATAATTATATAGCCCACAAAGAAGACACTTTTAAAAAAAGGGAAACAAATAATACGTTTGTGTGAAGAAATACATATAAAATATACATCTTATATTTTTTATTTTCTGGATAAAATTTATGAACAGCTAGTGTCTCTGAGGATGAACCATTTTGTGTTTGCACTATAAATATTCAATGATCTTGGTGAGTATTTTTGGTAATCATATTAATAAAACACACCAAAAAAATCCTTGAGTTATATTTGTTTTTTAGAAAACAAACCTATATATCGCCACTCCATTCTCACTGACCTTTCTTCCATCTGCTACAAAAATGGGTCAGGGGAAGATACCCAGCCCAATCACAAACAGGATGTTTAAAACAGGGCCATGAAAAACAGACTTGGATTTGAGTTTAGAGATTCACTGGGCATTATAGGACATCACTGCATTTCTGTGGCCTCAATTCTTTCTCTAAAATTGATGACTAAAAACCCCACATGATTTCCTTGATTTGAAGCAAGAATATATTAAATGTAATAAATTGTAGAAGAGTTGAGAGGCAGAGGACACAGAATGAGAGAAAAAAACAGCAATGTAGACCACAAGCACTGTTGAGAGGAAGCTGGTGGTCTGCAGGCCACATTTTGAAAAAAGTTGCCAGAAGTGACTATTTTTTTCAGCTTATTCAACCCCTTTATGTTTATTTTTAATCACTGCTTCCTTAAAAACAAAGTTTTGTCAATAAAGATGTCCCACATATGAGAAAAGCAAGACAATTTCCCCCCACACCTTCTAAACCTTTCAAATAAATAATCCTGATGCTCTCTATCATGCGATGATTTCACCCTTGTATTCAGCAGACATGAGCACCAGTGATGTGACAGGCAAAGTACTAGGTAAGGGGATAAAGGTGAAAAGGTAGACTTCAGGGACCAAAGTCTAATGGGAGGAGATAAGTAATTGAACAGGTAATTGATATACTGTATTTAAATTTCCAACTTCCATATATATATACTAACTGTTTAGCAGAGCCAAAAATAGAGTTGAGCAAGTGTCTATCTGTTTTGAGATGATAGAAAATCAACAAGATATTGCTATCCCTGCCAAGACCATGACTCCTTTCCTAGTGGCAGCCAAGCAAATATAATTCACTCAATTCCTGATTTCTCAGTTCAAAGATTTCAATCCAAAAGCCATGGTACAGTACAACTACCATGTGATCAAGTAAAAGCCTAAAAGAATATCTGAGTATCTTCTGCCCTAGGTGTCTGGGGTATAAGGATTCTGTGCAGTTCCTTTTCTCATGTATCAGGTCTTTTCCATACTTGCTTTTGGAGCCTGATACCCTCCAAGGATAATGTATTCTATAAACTAACCCAGACCTGAGTAAGAGACAGAATCTCTTTTAATATAATAACAAAGGGAAGTTCTAGCAGAAAATTAATATTTGCAATCCAATTACTTAAATCTTCTACCCTAAGATTGTCTTCAAAGAAACCATTTTCTAGTCCTTCGTCTGCATTTAGGACCCAAAGCTCCTACCCTACCTTAGCTCCCACCCCTAGCAAAACACAGAGTAACAAACAACACTCTCCTGAGATTAGACACAAAATTAGACAGGAAGCAGGCAGGAGAAAAGGAAAAATAAAGAAGCAGAACACTGAAGATCTGTAAGGCAAAAAAAAGAGTCAGAGAGACTCTAAGGGAGAGGGTCCAAAAGAAAGAATCTTAGTTTTCCCTGAGGTTGACTATGTGATGTGTCCCAAGTATTTAACTAAAGCCCCAGAGGTATGGGCAGAAGTCAGAGATAAGTCAAATTTTCCAATTTATACCGCTCTGAAGACTTGCAAGGAGATAGAATATAAGGATAAGCATTTGAAATACTAGATTAAAAGTGTTTCTAGATTCCATGTGCATGCTTGACTACCTACCATGGAGTCTTTGTTATTGACTATTGTACCTCTCCCTTTCAGAATAGGCAACACTCATTGACTATGTTAGCACTAAAATCAAACAGTCCTTCCTTGGTCTGTTTTTTAATCCAAGGGAATTTTGAAAAAACATACTTCCTCTGAATGTGCTAGTCCAGCATCCACCATATGATCTGTTGAGGATTTATTCAAGCAGATATTTGCCAAATAAGAAAATCCTGGGCTTAGTCTGAGAAATATTAAGACTTTATCAAACAGAGCTCCTGGATGTGTCTGGAGCAGATCCAGTTTTGGAAAAGGACCATTAGGGCTCTGTTATGCAACATCATGATCACTAAGCTGTTCTCAAACTGACCTATTAAATCAACCCCTAGAATCCAAGTTGCTACCTCAGAAAACATATTGCCTTAGTTTCACTCTCAAATTCTAATCAAGGACTCTGTGAAAATGTCTGTACTCATAATTATTCATGGAAATCATGACTTAAGGCAAGTCTAGATTTTTCTGACTCCTGCCTCCATATTCCTGACAAATATAAACAGGAGGCTAATGTCTTTCCTAGTCATCAGTATCATGAGTGGCTTAGGTAAGAACCTCTATCGCCCTTTCCTTCCCAAATCAGTCCTTCTTTTTCTTTGTATCTGAATAGAGGCAAAGACCCAGAGATAATCCCATCTTTCCTCGTTTAGTATGGAGACTCTCTTTGCCCTACTTCCTTCTATTTTTGCTATCTCCATTTTTAGGCTTTCTTCCTCCAAGCATACAAATTCTATGTCAGATACATAATATGTTTAATGATTAGCACTGAGGGAATAACTTGATAGTTGACTTCATACCTCCCTTAGATAGGAAAGCCCTAGTCTCTCTACCTTACTGGAACACCAGGTATTAGTCAACAACAAGACAAGAGCAAAATATAAGAATATAAAAGGTGCTATGGAGCAGGGGGAAAACTTGGGTAAAGCTGGTATTCTTTTGGTTGCAAGTAACAGAAAACCCAACCCCATCTGGATAAGCAAAGAAGAAGAAAAGGGATTCTTTACGGGCTCACAAAATTGAAAAGTCCATGTTGGATCTTGCCTTTCGAAGGGGCTGGGATAAGTCAGAATGTTTCTGAGCGCTTTCTTCTAGCAGTTCTTCCTCTGGATAAGTTCCAATTCACAATTCCACAGAGATATTTCCAGAACATTCAGGTTCATATCTTTGAAATAGACCCAACTTCCCCACAGAACTAATGATTACACTTTCTTTTCGAATAAACATAGCAATTGACCTTTCTGGTCTTGGAACTTACATTTGTCTTATCAGAGTTTCTTTCTCAGGAAACTGATCCTCAGGCTTATATTATCAAGAGACTGAAACACACCATATTATCACATTCAGACAATGAGATGCCAGACCCTACCTGTTTACCAACTCCTCTTCCTTATCCCTCCCTAGTTTTTGTTTTTTACATCCCTGTGCCACTGTATAAACCCCTCACTTCAGTGAAATAGGGAGATGGATTTGAGAATGAATCTCCCATTACCTTGGCTGATAGCACCCAAATAAAAAGCCTTCTTCCCTGGAAATACTTGTTGTCTCAGTGATTGGCTTTCTGTGTAGCAAGCCACAGAACCTCAAACCAGCATTCAGTAACATCTTCACAACCTTTAATCCGACAAAAACAATATTCTCCGATGGCACAAACACCGGTGCCAGAATTGAATTTCTTTTGGCTCTCATTGGCCTGCTTTTGGTCACATGCTCATGGCTTAACATGGCTGTGACCAAGGGAATGGACTGCACAGATTGGCTCAGCCTAACCTACTTACATAATCCACTCCCTCAAGGGATGAAGTCAGCCTCACATGAAGCTCATGGAACTAAGAATGTGAAAGGAGCGCCATCAAAGTAAAATTGTGTCCCCTAGAAGCTTATGCAGGAATTGAATGACAAAATTAATAAACACTCATCACACTTCCTCAACTCTGCAAGAATGATAAAGGAATTCTTAATAGAGAAGTAGAAGAGATTTTTTTTTTTTTTTTTTTGAGTTGGAGTCTCACTCTGTCACCCAGGCTGGAGTGCAGTGGCACACTCACAGCCACCACAGCCTCGACCTACTGGACTAAGGTGATCCTTCCACCTAAGCCTTCCAAGTAGTTGGAACTACAGGCAAATGCCACCATGCCTGGCTCCTTTTTGTATTTATTGCAGAGATGAGGTCTTACCACATTGCCCAGATTGGTCTTGAACCCCTGGTTCAGGCAATCCTCTCACCTCAGCTTCCCAAAGTGCTGAGATTATAGGCATGAGCCACAGCAAGCAGTGATTTTTAAAACCAAGTTGGGAGGGATGAGTAGGACTTTGACAGACCAAAGAAGGCTGCAACGAGAGTATTCAAAGCTGAGAGAGCACTGTGCAAAAATGCAGTGTATAGACAAAAAGCATAATCTTTTCCAAGAAATGAAAGTAAGCTCTGTATGACCATGACTGTGGGAAATTGTGATAATTAAGGCTATATAAGTAGGCTGATCCTGTTGGACATTATATGCTGAAAACAGGGATGTAGAATTTTATTCTACAGGGAGAGATGGGGAGTACTGAGATAGTTGTACTGAACAAGTGTTTGGTCTCTTGAGCAATATGAGAGGTGCATTGGAAGAGTGAACATAGAGCTATAAGAATGGAGTGGAATCTCAGGCAAAAAAATTCTTACATAATCTGAACCATGGAAACTGGCCACGGAGATTAAGAGTAGGGCCTGGACTCAAGAAATACCTAGGAGATAGAGTTGATGGGCCTGCCTACCTCCTTAGTGAATTAGGCAGTGCATCCGTCTCATAATCTGAAGAATTAACTGGCTTGATGATTGACTGGATTGGGAGATGCAAGAGAAAAGGGAAGTTTCTTGCTTAGATTTCTGACTTAGAGGACTATACAATTTTAAGTACAGAGTCCCTAAAATACCGTATCCGTGAAAACTGGTCATTCCATCACTATTAAGTCTTAGATCTAACTTTCTGACTCAGAATTTTAATAAAAACACACCCCAGGAATGTTAGCTATCTTTCAATATTTATAGAGGATCTTATGTGACTCACCGTTTCATTCACAAACTTATCCTGCAGCCCCCACCGAGCCTCTCCCCCACACCCACATTGCATCTGTTCTAAGCGGGTTATTTATGATGCAGCTGTTTTAGCATTTGGGATCCTCATGCTACTCTACCACAACACAAAACAAACAATTCCTCCCCCCGTCTTGGTTCTTTTGAATTTCCAGCTCAATAAAGGGGCATCTTGAGGAAAAGGCCTTATCATTCACTCTAGTCCATAAACAACATTGCTAAGGTCATTCTTGAAGCAATGAAATGCTCATGGTGACATCTTATCTCTAAAAAGTGAATTTTTAGTGGCGACAGGGTCCATCTGAAACCACCCTGGTATTTATTTATGTGTTTGTGTATTTGTGAATAATATCCCTGCAGGATATCCTCTTTAAGCTTTGCAGCTGTTGATAATGGGTCCCTGCCCAAGTGTGGATTTATTTTACAAACATATTTATCATCTAACAAACATATTGGCTGGCAAAGGTTTGTATATTCCATGGCTTGTAACATTCTTGCTCCAAACTATTCTGAAACCAGTGAAACACACTCATATTGTTTTTGCTCTCCCTTTAGGAAAGAACTGAAAGGCTGACTTTGTTTGGGAGGTGATCGGATTAAATTGCATTTATGCTGAATCCACTGTGTGTAGGAAGCATGAAGCTGTTTTCTAGATGAATCAGCTGATTCTTTGTACTTTACAAGTTAGTGGAGGCATTATTCATGAAAATGCAAGAAAATAGCTCATCTAGCCAACACTTGATGGCAAAGGGAAAAAAAGGGGGAAAGTGAGATTACACAGATATAGCATCTTTGGGAGATAGTCCTCCACTCACTCACTCCAGAACCTAAATTAGGAATTGTGTTTCTAGAGAGATGGGCGTGCATGCCCAGAGTTTTAAGTCAAGGAAAAAGTTTGCCAGGTGCCAGGGTGCTACATGAGTCTCTGTCTTCAAGTCATTCTCACCAGGAGAGGCCAGCAAATGACACTCGGAATGCCACACTGTTCCTGGCAGTATCTTTCCAAACCAAAGGATCCAGGTGAAACTAGATTCGGTCCCAAACTGGGTAAGAACTCATCTTGGCTTAGAACATTATGCCCTGAGCCAAACCGGAGCCAACCTGGACTGCAAGCGAGCGGGAAATGTTACTAGGCTAATCCTGCTGGCGTTCATCCTCAGCAAGCAATTCATTCCAGCTGGACAGGAAATCATGCACTAGAACTTTGCTTTTACTTTTGACTTTCCTCTCCTCTGGAAGCATAAGAATTCCAAAATAGAAGAAGAGGATTCAAGCTCCCTGTTTACTTTTCTTTTGTGGTTTCATGGATCTCTTCTTTCTACTCCATTTGCTGTGTCATTATGCTTACCTGTCACTTCTGCACATATCTATCTTCCCAGCTCCTTTGTTGCACTCATTCTCTATTCTTTTCGTCTTTTTCAATTTCTACATTTTTTTCTCCTCCCCACCCTACTCTCTCTTTCCAAGACTTCTTTCGTTTGAGGTATTACTATTTTGACTCCCAGAAAGTTATGTCCACCTAAAAAGTTACAACATTCAAAGAGAGAAAATACCCATCCACTAGGAAAACAAGATTGAGACAGCCAGCATATAAAATTCCTTAAAGTCTGACATAGATATTATTAAAAACTTGTGTTGCTTAAACAACATAGTTTAGTAAAACTAGTCAGAATAACTCTTTGAGATTCGTATTTCTTTAACACTTGAGTCAGCAAAATGTTAAAGACTCTTGTTCTAAAAGCAGAAGGTATTAATGTATGGCAGGGCCTCATTTAGGTGCTGCCTCTGTGTGATTTGAGACACATCACCAGTCCTCTTAATAACTCCTCTCCGAGCCTGATAATCCCCACCTTAGGGTAGGTAATTGATAAAATAACAAAACAGGAAAGTTTCTCCAGAGTCTAGTGGCAACTCACCTGTTTCTTCTAAGTCACAAGTAACCGGTTATTTAACTAAATTGGATATTCAATATTTGGGGCATAGAAAAGATGAGTTACAAGGTGGATATCATTTAAATGCTGGTGGGAGGAGTTGAGGGACCATGTTGGCCACAGCTTTTTGAGTTGCAGGTGACAGAAATTCAATGTGAATTAGCAGAAATGAAGGGGAAATATATTCGTTCACAAAATCCAAGGAAGGTTGAAGACCCAAATTGAGAGAAAGGCAAAGATCCAGCTTTACTTAGGAGCTCTTGAAAGCAGAAACACAGCCGGGCTCGGTGGCTCAGCCTGTAATCCCAGCGCTTTGGGAGGCTGAGGTGAGTGGATTGCCTGAGCCCGCGGGTTTGAGACCCACCTGGGCAACTTGGCAAGACCTCATCTCTACAATAAATCAAAAAATCAGCCAGGCGTGGTAGCGCGCGCCTGTAATTCCACCTACTCAGAAGGCTGAGGCGGAAGGATCACCGGAGCCCAGCAGGTCGAGGCTGCGGTGGCCGAGAGCGGCCACTGCACTCCAGTCTGGGTGACGGAGTGAGACTCCAACTCAAAAAAAAAAAAAAAAGAAAAAGAAAGCAGAAACACACATCATGCCTCCATATCCCGATTCCGCTTCTCTATGCAGCAGTGCCATCTCTCACAGCAGATCAGTTTCCCCCACATGACAAGAAACAAAACTTCAAGAGCCCCCCTGAGCTTTGCAACCACCGGCACTTTCAGAGAGGAACTGACTCTCTTCTTTATTCTAGTTTGAAGATTTCCAAGACAGGACTCTTATTGGCCCAGACAAGATCAACTCTAGGTTAATCAACATTGGAGACGGGGGCTACAGTACATACACATAAAGGATCAGGGTAGCTTTTTTGGAGCCACATGGTTAGCGTAAGGGAAGGAAATGTTCTCAAAACATTTAGGGGTGTGGGGTTGCTATCTTCAAACAAAAAGTCTACCTTGGCTGGGTACAGTGGCTCATGCCTGTAATCCCAGCACTTTGAGATGCCCAGGCAGGAGGATTGCTTGAGCCCAAGAGTTTGAGACCAGCCTGGGCAACAAAGCAAGACCTCGTCTCTACAAAAGTCAAATTAGTCAGGCGTGCTGATGTGCCCCTGTAATCCCAACTACTTGGGAGGCTGAGGTGGAATGACCACCTAAGCCCAGGACCAGGAGGTCAAGACTGCAGTGATCCATTCATGAGTGTACCACTGCACTCCAGCTGAGTGACAGTGAGACCCCAATTCAAAAAAAAAGAAGCTATATTGATCAAATTGAACACTGAGTGCCCACAATACAGAGTCCCTAAATGATGGGGACAGCAATAGACATCGACCATGGAGACCAGGTCAGGGAGGACCTTGGAGGACTGATAATCCATGTCAGAGATGGGGGCTAGGAGGGAACATGCTGTGACTTTATTGCAATTCTATGTAGCACTATTCTTATCCTTGGCTTCCCAACCCAAGAGGTTACTAGACTAACAACAGCAGACATACAGATCCCTGGGCCAGCCAAGCTACAAAGTTTAAATATTTAAGTAAAATCACTTCTCCTGAGTAGTCTAGCTATCCTCAACCAAGCAAGATTTAAACATATTGTACCACAGTAAATTCAAATCCATAAGCAGCACCTCTATCTCTGAGATGATATCAATATACTGGGGCTATTGAACAAATGTCTTTCTTATAGAGATAAATTTCAGACATGGCAGAAACTTTCAAAGCCCTGCTCACCTGCTAATCACCTAGCTTTTAGGGGAATTAAAATTGAAGTTGTTTCCATAATTCTAGGAATTATTTTTTAATTTTTAATTTTAAAGATGTGAGGTAATGGAATTTTTTTTTTTTTTTTTTTTTGAGTCATGGTCTCTCTCTGTCACCTAGGCTAGAGGGCAGTGGCACATCACAGCTTACCACAGCCTCGAACTTCTGAGCTCAGGTAATCCTTCTGCCTCAGCTTTCCAAGTAGCTGGCACTACAGGTATCAACCATCATGCCCAGCTAATTTTTCTTTTTTTAAAATTTTTTTAGAGACAAGATCTTGCTATGTTGCCTAGGCTGATCTCAAACTCATGGGTTCAAGCAATCCTCCCACCTCAGCCTCCCAAAGTTCTGGGATTGCAGGCATTAGCCACCACTCCCGACCTAAGAAATGTTTTTGATAACATAACATTTGAAAGACTAGGCACTATTGAGAGGATAAAAGAGAGAGTGTATATAAAAGATCTTTGGACAAATATGAGAATTTTTATTATTGTTTATTAAGCACTGAGTTCACTCTCCTAGACTATTGTCTTTTGAAGTACTGTCTACCTGCCTTGCAGGAGTTAATGCTGACATTGACAAGTTTCCCTCTGTGGCAGAGTGGATAAGAGGTTTGTCAGGTTTATTTCTATGAGGAATTATGCTTGAGGTTATCATGCAGTCAAATAAACTTTTTTTCTTATGGATTACATGGAAAGGGATCCAGAGGACTGGAGGGGCCCTGTTTTTTATTGAACAAAGTGATTTTGTTCTAAGGTTAAGTTCGTATGACCCAAAGTACAGGCTGGTATGCAAAGAGTCATGCATTGATTTAAACAATAATAAATTGTGGTTTAGAATGTGGGGGGAAATCTGTTTCCTCATAGACATTGAAGACCATTCCGTTTCAACCGCTGTGATTTCAAAATAAACCTTGCATTGGTTAAGCCTTAGATTTGCAGCAAACACTAGGAACTTTTAAAAATGGATACTTAATCCAGGACAGTAAGTTATAATGCTTATAAAACAACTCTTACAACTCCAAATGGTTAGGTAAATAAGTAGAACATAAATCATTATAAATGGCTAATAAAATTCAGAATTTAACAGTCAAATAATAAGTTTTTACATCATAAAATCTGGCAAACACTATATGGTGACTGGAGTCTGTGTTATCTAGGTCTCAGGGGCCTTCTAGCAAAATAATTTAGGAAATAGATCATCCTCACAAAACCCATGGGATCCATGGAGGCAAGTGTTGTTGCATGTAAGAAACTCAAATAACTGTGCCTGGCACATAGAAGCTACTCAATAATTATTTGTTGGTTGGGCATGATAGTTCACACCTGTAAACCCAGCACTTTGGGAGGCTAAGGCAGGAGAGTTGCTTGAGCCCAGAAGTTTGAGATCAGCCTGAGCTATGTAGTGAGATTCTGTCTCTACAAAAAAATTAGCTGGGTGTGGTGGCACAGGAGGTTGAGGTTGTGATGAGCTGTGATTGTGTCACTGCACTCCAACCTGGGTGACAGAGTGAGCGCTGATTCAAAAAAAATTTTTTTGTTGAATTAATTAATTAACTGCCACAGAGAGGCTAAGTTGATAGAACATCACTAACTTCTACCAGTGAGAAGGATAAACTTAATACCATTCATTCCTAGGTAACAGGTTACCACCATGGGCTCTGGGAATGACAAGCTAAGTATGCCATGGCCCTTGCTTTCCAGGGGCCACCATCATAGGTGGTAGAGTTCCCTTAGTCACTGTCTATCTGTCACTATTGTCCACTACACCAGATAAAGGAGCCCTGGAGGCTATGATTAATCTGACTGCCCAAGTACATTCCATTCACTAAGCCCCTCTAAGCTCCATACTACCCCAGGGTATCTCCCCCAAGGCTTTCGTGGTGTCTGATAATTCCATTGGTGAGTCACCCCCAGATGAAGATATCCAGGGGATGACACCCTGAGAGAAGATTATCTGTGACTATCAGTCTGCTTATCCTAGAAGATCCCTTTAAGCTCCTGACCGAATGATCATAGTAACAACAAACCACTTGCAGTACAAATATAACTCCTTTCATTTTTCTGAAGCTTTATATCCAATGTTAGAGTGACGGAGTAACATCCATTGTTTCATCTCCAAATCCACTGTGATAAACTTCTATATCTATTTCACAATATAAGTATTCCGTGTAACTTTTTTTCTTAAAAATGCCTCACTTGCTCATTGGTTGCAATCTGACAGCTCAATATTCCCAAGAATATTCTTTGAAGCCCCTGGGTCTTTGCTCCTCAGAAACCTCCCCTTCCCCAGTCACAAGCCACTTCATGATCCAGTCAAAGGCCCCCTTCTCTCTGAGGCCTTCCATACCTCCCACAGCCTTGACCATAGACACCTCCCTCTGTGTCCTCTCACGCATTGAGCACATTCTGTTGCGTTGAGAATTAACTGGGCTGTCTGTCACACCAGTTAGATTCTGAGACACAGAGGGAAGGAGGTTTTGCCTTCATTATCTTTGTATCAGCTCATCACAGTAGACACAGTAGATGTCTACTCAATTAAACTAATTCTAAAATAAGCATCTTTAAATCCAATTTTTCCCTAATTCAATTTGTGTGTGGAGACATGGCCCTATAGTAAAGTGTAAAGTGAACCTTTGTAAACATTAAAAAAAGAAAATAAAGGAAATGTAGCGGTTCTTATTAACCAGGAGGTAGCAGGGGTTGGAGGTGGTAGAGACTCAACCAATTGATTTTCTGTTCTTAGCTCCACCCCCCCCCACCTTTGCCTTCAGAGATAACTGGTTGATTCCAATTATTTTGCCTTTCCGGGGCTCTGTAGCACACGCTGGGGTGTTTCTTGTTGGCTTCTCCTCCAGCTGCCATCAGATTCAGTGTTCTACACTCTGCAAAGTAGTTTCTGCTCATCCACCCATCTGCTTCTGTTGTTCAAATGTGAACATCTCTCACTCAGTGTTGTTGTCTCACCTGTAAGCTTTGTTCTTCAGGTTTTTCTCTTTTTAACCCTAATATCCCTCTCATTTTAGTGGTTTTCAAAGAAATAAAATACAAATACATGTATAAATTTCACCCATGTTTTATCAGACTTCTCTACTTATTTTGTAAAGTAACATATTAATAAGTGTAAAATTATTACATAAAGTTTTAAGTTGGCATTAGTAAAACACAATCTAATTAACACAAATTATTTAAGGAAAATATTCTAATGAATTTTTTATAATTTTCTATAACTTTCCCTTGACACCAGAAAAGTATTAGACAAAAACAAAATAAAACCCTCTTTTCAATTTGTAGAGAAAGGATAATGGAAAACTGAAAAAAGGTTCATCTTATTCTGCAATTTGGCTCTAAATTTTCGTCTTTATGAAGTGCTGTGTGGAGAATGCATTTCTGAATAGTCAGGTTACTGTATATACACTGTTTAACAACAACATAGTCTTGTAAAAAAGAAATAGGCTACCCAGAGCAGAGTAACATCCTCTACTCAGCTTAAACAAGAATTTGTAAATGAAACAGAGAATCACTGTAATAAACAGAATGTTATAAGTGTAAATGGGAGCCCATGAACTAAATATCAAAGAGAAATAAGTTATGGGAAGAGAGACATCTGGAGACCCCAGAGCTACTTCTTTCTGCCACCCACTAGCTGTGTCAATGTTAGCATTATCTCTTAACTTCCCTGTGCAGCAGTTTTCTCTTCTAAAAAAAAAAAATGAAGGAATTGACTTTATTATCTGCCTGGATTTTCAAGCAGCCTGACCCTCCCATGCCCTAGGCACCTGCCAACTATAAGGCACATGTATTCCCTCTCTTGGGTGTGCTGTCCAGGGCTCTCCTTGATTTCTTCCAGCTCCTTTTTTGTTTCCCATCTCTAGGGTCCATATCCAGACCACCTCTTACCCTGTTGATTAGGTGGTTGCTGTTTTGTCTTTTGGTTCCCCTAAAAGGATGCTGAGTTTGTCTTACCCTTAAATACCACTTTCTAGTCTGGGTCTTGGTCTGCTAGTCTAACATCCCAGTTGTGTCCACACCATTCACTTTCAAGTTGGGGAGGAAAAAGGATTCAGACCATCATTTTCATATTCTCTTTCAGTTCCAAAATTCTAAAATTCCAACAGCACAGCAATGCCTGAACAAATCAAATTTTATTTGGTCAAAATCAATCTCTTCTATGTTTGACCAGTATGAAAGATGGTCCATCTTCAGCAAAAAGGCAAGAATTTCTAGGCCTTAAGTGCAGAAAGAAGTCTGTCTTATTTTAGAAGGAAATCTCTTCCTTTGTTACTATTTTCTTTGGTTAAAAGGAGGCTGCGTTGCTATCCATAAACTTATTCATAGGCTCTCGGTTTCAGTTTCTCCATACTGGAGGGAAACTAATGCAGAATGATAAAATAACCTGAAGAGATCTTAATGCCAGACACAAAGCTGCCATTGCCACACGTTTCTTGGAACGGGGCCACTTATCAAGCTTCCTTCTTGTAAATGTTTATTGAAATGGAGCCTTTGACAGGAGTCAATCTGGCTGATAGCTTTTTCCTGTTAAATCCCAAATTGCTTTTGCTGCCGAGAGCTCTTAATGACAAAAATGAGGAAGTTATGTCTGCAACAAAAGACAGACCACTAGGGTTGGATTTCACCTTGTCCCACTTGGCCCTCTCTTAATAGAGAGAGACAGCCATGCCAATAATGTCTATTTGATGAGGAACAATTCACAGACTTGGAAGAAACCAGGGCATTTAAGAGAGTTTTGTTACAAGGCACCAGAAAAAGCAGGGAATTAACATTTATTGAGCATCTACTAAGTGCCAGGCACTATTTCAGACACCATAGAAAATTACTTTTTATGATTCTCATAAGAATCTTATTAGATAAGTTATACTATCCCCATTTTATGGATAAAAGAACCCAGCTCAGAGAGGTTTATGCATATGAGTAGTTCAAATTCATATAACAAGTAAGTGGTGAGGAGCTGGGATATTATCCAAGGTCTGTAAGATGGATTTTTAAATATGTGTGCCACAAACTTTCAACTTCACTTCCACAAAGCATAATCTGCATATGGGATAAAAATATCATAGAATCAAATAATTTTAGACCTTGAAAAAACATTAGCAGTCACAGCGCAATATCTCTCATAGATAAGGAAATAGGCCAATAGAGGTTAAACGATTTGACCAATTACATGGCTTTAGCTGGGAAAATTGCAAAACTCTTTCTCTGATGGAAGTATTAGGGATTAAGATACCAGCTTTGTATGGTTAATTAGAGAACAGATGTCCTAAATCAGCACAAACTGTTTCATTTCTTTCAAATAACTGAGCTGTAAAATTTCCAGGTGGGCATTTCTAAGACAACCCAAGGATGCAAAATACTATGGATTTAAGAAAGCTTTCCCATCAAACCAAAGACCTCCAAAGCTTAACTGTTTTTAACTCAGAGTCAAAGCATGGCTGAGCAAGCCCCTCTGCAACTTTCAGGAACAACAATGTAGTCTGTTTTTTCAAAGCTGGGAATTCCCTCAACATCAGGTCAACAGGTTAACAGAAATGGTGGGCAACAAGACAGGAAGGAGAAAAGAGGGAGCAGAGATAGAAAAGAATAGATCAGGAAACAAACAAAATCAATTTCACATACTGGTACAAGAATGATTTTCCATACAAGCTCACATAGTATGTTTTTGCATTTCTTGACCATAGGTCAGAGACTTGAATAGATTTAAATCTGCCCGGAGATAATTCAGTCTTAATCATCAAGCAGTTAGCCAATTTCAGTTATGTTTTATAGGCAAAAGCAGACATTTAATAGACTTCTCTTTTCAAAATGCAAAAATGTTCTAGTGTAGACAAAGATCATCTACAATTTTAAAAAGCTTAAAAAGGACATTTATGTATTGGCTTTTGTGAGCTTTAACTCCAAGGTCCAGAGAGTTATGTAAATAACAATACTCAGGAAAAGAAATTTATCTATTTAATTCAGGCCCATGCAAACCTTGGATACAAATAGTGCCTGAAAGAGGAATAAACATGATTCATAAGGTTTTCTCATGTGGTTAATCCCTCCAGGCAGTGAAGGACTGAATTCTTCACAGATGTTTTCACCAACTTTTTCTCTTGGAGCATTCGAGTAGGTGTAACTATTAATAAGCATCTGATTGAGTTGTCTGCCTACTAATCCTGGAGGACTATGGAGAAAAGCTAGAGTGGAAAGATGATGAAGCAACTTGAAAACTCAAGGAACATTATTCTATGCACTTGATTCATATGCAATCAGCTCGTTGGAAACTAGCTTTTTTAAATAAATTAACTGAAGCTTACAAGATGAAGCCATCCATGGTTGCTCAGAATGCTTCAAATAGTAGTGTTATCTCCCTTGAGTCTAAGTTAATCTACTTAAGAGATCCTCACTTGGACATGAACTATAGAGGCCAGTAAATGGGGGGAAAATCCACACCATATAGACTAACACCATTAGTTCATGACGTTACACAAGTTTTCTAAAAAATATATGGCTATATTGTACAACAGTCTTACCCCTTTGACCAATATGTGCTGACAAACTCATAATTACTAGTAACTGCCTGACTCAAAGTACATTATAATACTTTCTCTGAATAGGAAGCAAATCTTCCCCTCTTGATTTTCGGTAGATAATCTGGGGCTTGTCGGAAGATCCTTACACTCTGCTCTCGGCCATCTGCCTCCAAGGGAGTGCTGTCAGGATGACTAAGAGATTTGTGGCAACATCAGATGTTCTCCATATAAAACTTATACAGAAGTCGGGCTGGGCATGGTGGCTCATGCCTGTTATCCCAGCACTTTGGGAGGCCAAAACAAGAGGATTGCTTGAGTCCAGGAATTCAAGACCAGCCTGGGTAACATAGAGAGACTTCATCTCTACAAAACAAAACAAAAAAGTAAATAAATTAGCCAGACATGGTGGTGCATGCCTGTAGTACCAGTTACTTGGGAGGCTGAGGTGGAAGAAACCCAAGTCGAGGTTACAGTGAGCCATGATGGTGTCACTGCACTCCAGTCTGGACAACAACAACAAAACAATAACAACAAAATCTATATAAAAATCAAGCAAAAAAATACTGTGAAAATATTAACTATTTTTTAAAACTTTACCTACCATTATCTTATCTAGAAATGGACTCTTTCTCATTCTGACGAAATTGAGCACATCCAGACAGCATCAAGATAGCATAGCCATAGACAGTATCTTCCTTATTCAGATAAAATAATAATAATAATTCCATTCATAGCAAGCAGTCAACTTGGCTCTTTCTTGCCTCTTTGCCTTCATGGAAGAATTGGAAGGATATTAGAAAAGGGTTTGTTTATTTTCAATTTAAAGGTTCTTAAAATTTTTACTCTTAAAATTTATTGCTTCTCAACCTCAACCCCATCGATATCTATGGTTAGACAATTGTTGTAGAGGTCTTTTCTGTGCATTGTAGAATGTTTATGGTCTCTAATCTCTAGACACCAGTTGTGCCTTCTCCTACCCAATCTACCTCCCTAGTTGTGAGAACCAAAAATGTCTACAAACATTGGCAAATGTCTTCCCATTGAGAATGCTACATGCAAAAGTTTGTCTCAAGGAATCCTGTTTCACGTATGTTCTGTAGCAAAGTAACATGGCTGTCAAAACAGGAAATGGAGGCAACAGAGTCCATTGGCATCCATTGTCTATGGCAGGGAACTGGCTGGATGGGTTTGCTTACAGTCCAGCTATGATGAGGCCAGAGCTCCTACCACCACTGCAATGGCCCCTTTGGAAACCTGAGTGTTTATCAGCCAAAGGCTGGTCAAAGAAAGTCAAGCTTTAATTCTAATAAACACAAGCTCCTTAGCTACAGTCGGTCCTCTCTAAACTCCTACCACTGGGGAAGAACTGCCCTGCTGTTTTCAACCTCATTAGCCCATTATCTCTTAATTTATAGAAAACAAATTTTAAAAATTATGTTGTTTTGAAATAAATTGTTTAAAAGGGATGTTTTTATGAATAATTCTAGGGGTCCAAGTTTGCAAAACTTGTGAGTAATAGGCAATAAACTTGCCAAAAAAAACTGTTTAAGTATGAAATAAAGTCTCAGAAGCTCCTTTACCTTAGGTTGGCCAATTTATGATATGAAAGTTTTAATCACCAAGGATTGGTCAAGAAGGAATCTCTGCTTCTCGCTTCTCGCTTAGTGTTTTCAGGTAGCTCTGACCAGCCAGTCTCAGTCTCTCACTGTCCATATTCCAAAGAAAAGTCATGGTACCAGGATACTTGGGCACACTTGCCTTGGCAGAGTTTTCTGATTGTCATTCAAATATCCATCTATCTATCTTCCCCTTTACTAATAAAACTCCAATGTGTTGAGTGTGACAGTTTATCCAGCTTTTTTTTTTTTCAAGTATTTTTCCAAGCTTCTCTTGCAGGTTGGGTAGTTGTTTCATCCAGTTCTGGCTAGAGAGTTAGTAAAAAAAAAAAATTACTAGGTGAGTTTCCAGAAATGCTAAAATAGAGGCAAACAAAATTAGCCTATGCCTTTCCCTTTGCTCTTTCTTCTGTTTGCAGCGGGAACGCAGACACCATACAGGAGAGGGAACAGCCATCTCATGACTATGAGGTAACAAGCCCATGCTAAGGATGGCTGAGCAGAAAGACAAGAAATGTGGTGGAGCCTCTATACCAACACTGGGGTGTGAGGCTACAGTAACAAATTATTAGAATTTTGGTGACTTAGAACAACAGAAATATACTCCCTCACAGTTCTGAAGGCTAGAAGTCCACAACTGGGCAGGACTGCACTCCCACTGGGCGCTCTGGGAAAGAATCTATCCTTTGTCTCTTCAGTTTCTAGTGGCTGTCCCTGAGCTTGTGGCCGTATCACTCCACTCTCTCTGTCTCTGTAGTCACATTTCTTCTCTTCTGTTTGTCTAATCTCCCTGCTTCACTCTTATAAGGACACTTGTTATTGGATTTAGGATCCACTAGGGTAATCCAGGATGATTTCAAGATACTTAATTACATCTGCAAATAACCTTTTTCCAAATAAAGTAGCATTTACAATTTTCAAGGATTTGGACATGAACATTTTTTGTGTGGAAGTGGGAGGTGAGGGAAACACCATTCAACCCATGACACCTAGATTGCCTATCTCAAGACTTTCCATTTATCCACACCCACCTCCAAAAAAAATCCTTATAGTTTAAGTCACTATTTTTCAGATTTTTGTAACACACAGTCAAATACATTCCTTAACCGGTAGACTGCTTAACTCAGGGAAAATATTGGGAAGATTTTAGGGACTGATCCCGATTATGTTTGAAATATCTGAATTTTGAATCTCCATTTTGGCAATTTTTCACAGAAGATCAAGTTTCGATTTAGAGCCCTAGTCTACTCTTCTCAATGTGTGGATCCCAGAGTATCAGAGTTAGCTGGGGTGCTTACTTAAAATTCTCATTCTTTGCCCTCAAAATGGATTTGTAGAATCAAAATCTCTGGGATCCAACATCTTTAACAAGTTTGCACGGAAGCTCTTGTGTCCACTGAACTCTGAGAACCACTGCAGTCTAACTCTGTCAATATTGTTGTTAAGCCTGTTTAGTTCCATTGATTAAGCAAAAATTTGTGTTCCCTTAACAACAGAAATTTTTCTCTTTCTTGTATTGAATCTTTACAGATTTTTTTAAGTACCTAATAATCTGTCCTAGACTTTTATTTTGGTTGCTATGTAAAAACATGTTCTTTCTTAGCTGTGGTTAAAATGTGTTATGAGGCCACAACAGAAAAAGACAGCATCAATATATGATAGGATTTCTGTTTCCACAAAGTTCTGTTTCAATGCATGCATCAAGGAGTACATGAAAAATAGAACTTGCCACAATCAGATTCGTGATGAACATTGGGATGAACCAAATTCGTGGTTTGCAAGAAAGTTTATTGTACATTCCTTTGTCCCTAATTTCTTTGATTCTCGCTTTTCAACTTCCCTCCAGAGAGTACGATGTGCACCATTTGGGATCAGGTGACTATTCCAAAGTGTAGCTTCTGACCATTCAGTCACCAGTTATAAGTCCTTCCTTAAACCCCTGCCATTTTTTTCATTCACCAAGTGTTAAGAAGGCCTATTCCCCTCCATCATTTACAGATAAGGGAAGAGACCCAATTACCTGAGGAGTCAGGATTTAAGTTGGGATTTGAACCTCCTGGGCAATTCCGGAGTCAAAGGTTGAGCTCAGAATCCCCCAGCTTCCCACTCAGAATTCAGCTGCTGGTGACAGAGAGTAAAAGCATAAAATTGAGGTCTTGAGTTGCTACACTCACAACCTCACAGCAAACTGCTGCACAGAAAAGCCTTCATGCCAAGGAGATGCTGATCTGAATCACATTAAAGATCAAAGAAAAGGATTGTTTTATTTCCTAGAAACCGAGACACCAGAACCACACCCACCTCAAATCCCTTCCAAATCCCCTAAACCCAGTTAGAAGCCAGCTCCAGATGGGGCGGTGAGATTCCTCGGACTTGAAAAGTGTGCTGTGATACATAAACTGCTTCTCTACTAAGAACCTTGCAGGCTCCGGAACTGAAACTGATGTGTGCTGTTCAAGGTACCCCAATGAATACTTGAGTCTCTGTTCCCCAAAGTGTGCTGGGACTGTTCCTCTGCTAGGCCTCCCCCACCCATCAGGAGACCTGAAATCTACTGCAGCGAAACCACCATACCTACTGCTGTTTCAAATACTGGCCCAAGTGGAGAGGAGGCAGCCTTCTTCAGGCTGCAGGAAGGCTCCTCTCCCCAGGTGTCTGGTTTCTGTTTAGAGGGCAAGGAGGGGTTAATCCTCTTTGGTCTCTCCATGTGCCTAAGCATGCTTTGAAAATGCTGCTAGAGAAACAAAGTTTTATTCTTTTTCCACTTGTGTTGGACTCCGTGTTAGGACTGTTTTTAGCTCTCAAATTAGACAAATTCATCTATCAAAACTATTCAGAAGCCAAGAAATGCCACCCTAGTCTGAGTAATTTCTTCCTACTCTGAACCCCCATAGTATTTCTCATCTATGTCATCTATATGTAGTAAAGGCTGCTTTGTATCTAGGTATATATGTCTTTTCTCTCCTCTCCCGTGGAAGCTTCTGGAAAGTATGTGGTATAATCTTAAATACAGCAAATGAGCAGTAATTTTTAGCTAAATTAATGAGATCTTAAAGCAACATGTGCTTTCTATTTGAATGCCATCAGATGAAGTCGTTATTGTGTAGGAAGTGAATGGATCGGTTTTATACATTAGCCCAAAGCAGACTGACCAGAAACATCACTGACTGAGTTAGTCAGAGACACAATGGTTGCCCCTTCCCTCAATCTATACTCAGAAACAAACTTTGAGATCTAGGTCTCTTGTAAAAGGAAGGTCGTCACTATAAGCAAAACCAAACTTCAAAACCACCTGAATTAGACAAGGATATGCAATGGCATTGAAGTAACTTTATAACATCTTAACAGCATGTATGATTAGGGATTTAGCATCAGTGCAGCTATCTCCCTACTCAGAGGCAGAGAATGAGGATAAATAGAAAAATATTGGTCAGATAACTAAAAACAAGAATCTTGGAATAAAATATCCAGTTGTCAGTAGGACATATTTATTCTCATAAGTGAATTTCTTCAAGGTTGCTTGCTCTTCCGAGATTAGATTGCAGCCATGCCTACGTCTCATTTTTCATGGCTCACTCCCTCCTACCACCCACTCCCCCACATCCACCAGCAAAGGAAATTAAAGGTCAAATGGCTTTTTCAGAAAACAATTTATCTCCAGTTTCTAGGTTGTTCATTGCATACAAATTTATCAAATGCTACATATGTACCCAACACAACAAAGGTACCTGCGATAGCTTGTCTCCAAAGATGTCTCTCCAACCATGCCTCCAGGTATCTACACCCTAACATAGACCCCTCCTGTTTAATACGGGCACTCACTTTTGAGACCCTGTGATACCCTTTTGACCAATAGAATGTGGCTGACATGATGCTTCATGATTTCTAAGACCAGGTCATAAGAAGTCTACAGCTTCCTTCCTGATCTCTTGGTAATGCTTGCTTTGGGAGAAGCCAGCTACCAGGTAAGAAGTTCAAATATCCTAAGACTGCCATGCTTTTAGGAAGTCCCAGCTAGTCATACAAACAAACCATGTAAGAAAGAGAGAGAGAGAGAGAGATTCAGGCAGCCTTAACTGTTCCAGTAGGAGTCAGAAATGTGAGACAAGAAGCCATCTTGAGTATCTAGCTCAGTCAAGCCTTTAGATGACTCTTGTCTCTCCCACCATCTGATTACAACTACATGAGAGACCTCAAGAACAAAACAAAACCAAAAAAATGAGAGATAATAATAAGTTGTTGTTATAAACCTCTAAGTTTGGGGATGGTTTGTTACACATCAATAGGCAATCAAATCGGTTTCAAATAATTATTTTTATTAAAAGGAAAAACCTTGCCCTTGGAGAACTGAGATTATAGGTGAGGCAGCAACACACGCACAGAAAGCAATGCAAATACTCTACATAACCCACCCACAAATACAAAAACAATCTTTTTCAAATAAGGAACTGCTTTAGGAGGCTTGCAACTGGGTTTGCAAAGGAAGAAAGTGGCACCAGCCTTGCCAAGGAAAGTTGCCAAACAAATCCTGGCAATCAGTGAGGGAACAGCTGACACGTACAAAAAGAGTCAAGATAGATGATGAAATGTAGAGCAGAAAAGTGAGCAGAGAAAAATGGTAAGGCACATTCTAAAAAATATTCAAATGCTCACATTAAAAATATAACCAAAAGAAATACAAATTAAAGCAAAACATCATTTTTAAACTATCAGATTGTCAAAGATCTTTTTAAAAATGATAATATTCAGGCTTGCAGTGTTCAGCGTAACCCATGTGCTCTTGGCAGGAGTATATTGTGAATGAATCCAATCTTTCTGCAGGGCAATATGCATCAAAACCTTTAAAATTATCATATTTTTAACGTGTTATTGCATTTTGAGAAATTTAACCAGAGGAGTTATCAGCCATTTATAGGAAAAAGAAAAGGTAAGGTTTGTTTTTTATTTCTTGCTTTGTTTTGGATTTTAGTAGATTTACTTTTAATAACATGCATTTAATACAACTTAAAAGTCTAATGATAGAGAAAAGGTTAACTCTGTGACAGTACAATTACAGGTGATATTCAAAATATTTAGCATCAGCCAACTTACAATTATAACCAACACGCCAGCCAATCAGAATGGAATACCAACCAATCAAAACAAACAGACCAGCCACGTTCGGTGGCTCAGCCTGTAATCCCGCACTTTGGGAGGCTAAGGTGAGTGGATTGCATGAGCCCACGGGTTCGAGACCCGCCCGGGCAACTTGGCGAGCCCTCATCTCTACAATAAATCAAAAAATTAGCCGGGCGTGGTAGCGTGCACCTGTAGTTCCAGCTACTTGGAAGGCTGAGGCGGAAGGATCGCCGGAGCCCAGCAGGTCGAGGCTGCAGTGGCCGGGAGTGCCCACTGCACTCCAGTCTGGGCGACAGAGTGAGACTCCAACTGAAAAAAAAAAAAAAAAATCAAAAAAATAAGCCAGGTGTAGTGGCACGTGCCTTAGACCCAGCTACTTGGGAGGTTGAGGTGGCAGGATCACCTGAGCCCAGGAGGTAGAGGCTGTGGTGAGCTGTGATCTCACCACTGCACTCCAGCCTGGGTGACAAAGTGAGAGTTCAACTGAAAAAAAAAAAAAAACATTTGATAAACTTTAACATTTGATTATGATAGAAACTGTTAACAAATAAGGAAACATTTGTAAAATTCAACATAAAATAAGAAAACATTTCATACAATTCAGCATCTATTTATAATAAAAATTCTATATTTTTGGGGCGGGTGGGGGGTTTGAAGTCTGACTCTGTCGCCCAGGCTGGAGTGCAGTGGCATGCTCACGGCCACTGCAGCCTCAACCTGCTGGGCTCAGGTGACACTTCTGCCTCAGCCTTCCAAGTAGCTGGAACTACAGGCGTGCACTACCATGCCCGGCTTATTTTTTTATTTATTGTAGAGATGAGTTCTCGCCAAGTTGCCCAGGCAATCCTCTCGCCTCAGCCTCCCAAAGGGCTGGGATAACAGACTTGAGCCACCGCACCTGGCAAATATTCTTTAAAACATCATTCTTAGCAACGAAAAGTTAGGTTTAAAAAAAAAAAAAAATAAGCATGCCCAATAACAAAACTTTTATTCTCAGATCTGAGTAAGTTTCTATTGAAAAATAAATTTATTCAACATTATATTTGCGGTCTTAGCCAACTTAATAAGACCTAGGATTAAAAGGAAAATTCTTTTTCACATATTTGCATTCACAAATGACAAGTCTATCTAGAAAATCGAAACAACTCAGAAACATTATTAGAAATAAGAAGAGGAAGTTGGGTAGAGTGGTTATATATGTATAGCATTTTTATATTCCAACAAACAAAATAGAATACTGAAGTCTGTATTATGCAGCCTTTCAAACATACACAAAAATTGGGAGATTAACATAATGAACTCCCACATACCCACTACCCAGCTTCACCAGTTATCAACATTTTGCCTTTCTTCTTTTATCTCTTCCCCCACTTTATTTTTATTTATTTATTTATTTTTTTGAGTTGGAGTCTCACTCCATTGCCCAGGCTGAAGTGCAATGGCATGCTCACTGCCACCCCAGTGTCAATCTGCTGGGCTTCTGTGATCCTTCCGCCTAAGCATTCCAAGTAGCTGCAACTACAGGCGCACGCTACTACTGCACCTGGCTAATTTATTTATTGTAGAGACAAGGTCTCGCCAAGTTACCTGCGCTGATCATGAACCCACAGGTTCAGTCAATCCACTCGTCCTCCCAAAGTGCTGGGATTACAGGCTGAGTCACCGAGCTGGGCCGCTTTCCCCACTTTATAAATGAACTGCTTAAAACTAAAACAGTGGCGGAGCAAAGGAAGGCCCAAACTTTTCCTGTACAATGGCCACTTGTACACCTAATCGTGAATTGTACCCCACATCTTTTTAAAAAAATTTAAATATGGTGAATAAACAAATCCACAAATGAAAACAAAAAAACTGCCAGGCTCGGTGGCTCAGCCTGTAATCCCGCGCCTTTGGGAGGCTGAGGTGAGTGGATTGCCTGAGCCCGCGGGTTCGAGACCCGCCTGGGCAAGCAAGACCTCATCGCTACAATAAATCAAAAAATTAGCCGGCCGTGGTAGC
>CAUYQG010264567.1:0-38734 GCA_963574415.1 Tarsius wallacei
TTCAAGCTCCATTCAAGTGTATCCACATGGGAGCAAATCCAATACAAACTGATTTGTATTTAAATAAGCCAAAGACAGAATCGATTTCCTCATGAAATCAGAAGATCCAAACAGCCCTCCATGTGGGAGAGGCTGAAAGCATGAACTCCAGTGTGTCCTCGGGGGTCATCCCTCTCCATCTACTGGCTCTGCATTCCCCAGTGTGGCCTCCTCTCTAAAACCAGCTCTCCCCAAATAGGGCACTCTATCCTCCTTGCGGAGATGAGGAACAGAGTCCAGGGGAAGTCAAGCAAGTTGCTTCAGATCACATTCTTAGAAAATAGCAGGGCCTGGCTTGGCACCCAGGTAGCCTGACTTGAGTCTCCACAGCAGCTGCTGCTGGCATGGGCAGTACCCAACAGGCAGATCAAACAAATGAATACTGAAGTCATGCAGGGATGTGCAACCTTGCCTCTACTGATGGGCGTTACATGGACACATGGAATGGCCCAGAACAGAGTCTCGGCTGAGGACATCACTTTGCATGTTGCCAGCTGTCTTCTTTCACAGCTCTTTGTTCTTCCTGGCCACTCTCGCTCCTCTTCACACCACAAAGTCCCTTTCAGCCCAGCTCTAGCTCCTGCCCAGGACCTACAGCCCCACCCAATGTCCTGGCTTTGAGTATCCCCAGATGAACAAATGAAGAACAGTCAGACTCTCCCAATCCCACTCACAAGAACATTGGAGTCAGGCCTTATGGGATGGCCAGGCCATTGTGAGTGAAGGAAGAGATGAAACTGGACATTTTTGTGAACAGCACATTGTGCAATTCTGCATACCACAAGCAAACTTTTATGACCCTACACTAGTCATTCCAGAAAGAGTTTAGTGCTTCCATGTCATGTTTATTAAATAGCCACGTTCACTATTCAGCCTTATCACAGCATACATAGATACAATTGAGTATATTTTAAGAAGTGATATAAAAGAACACAATTGCAGCACATAGTCATCCATGCCCAGCTGATTCTTAAATCAATATTTCATGTCCCATGGTGCCTCCTGGGCAGAAGACAATAAATAGTTTGCCTTGATTGAGTAATGCTAGAGGATTCTAGGCCCCAGGTTGATCTTCTGGTTTTGTCTGCTGGATGGATAAATATTGCCTGTGATGCGATATTTTCCATGTGTTATCCAATAGCTAAGCAAGTCTTGCAGTAGCCATTGATGAATTGTTATAGAGAGAACAATAATTCTGACCAGTGTTACTATTATTATTACTATCATTATTATTTTGAGTCAGAGTCTCAATCCGTCACCCAGATTGGAGTGCAGTGGCACAGTCACGGTCACCACAACCTCAACCTGCTTGGCTCAGGTGATTCCTCCACCTCAGCCCTCAAAGTAGGTGGGATTATAGGCAAGGTCCACCACACTCAGCCAGTTTTTTAATTTACTGTAGTGATGAGGTCTGATCATGTTGCCCAGGCTGGTCTCAAATTCCTGGGCTCAGGCAATCCTCTCACCTCGGTCTCCCTATGTGCTGAGATTACAAATATGAGTCACCATGCCCAACCTGACCAATATTATTAAGCTGCCCTGCCTTGTGGAAGGTATAACTAAAATGCCAGGTACTATCGGGTATATACTGAATAAAGAATGATAATGTTGGACCCATTCTCATATTTTGCACTATTAAAAATATTTTCACCTTTCAGCCGGGTTCGGTAGCTCGGCCTGTAATCCCAGCATTTGAGAGGCTGAGGCAAGTGGATTGCCTGAGCCTGCAGTTTGAGACCAACCTGGGCAACCTTGCGAGACCTCGTCTCTACAATAAATAAAAAATTAGCTGGGCAGGGTATCGCGTACCTGTAGTTCTAGCTACTTGGAAGGCTGAGGCGGAAGGATCGATGCTGGGGTGGCCGTGAGTGTGCCACTGCACTCCAGCCTGGGCGACAGAGTGAGACTCCAACTCAAAAAAAAAAAAAAATTAAAATTAAAAAAAATTTTCACCTTTCAAGTAATTTCTTGCACTATTTACTATATAACAAGCACTATTTACTAAAAAAAATAATAATAATATTTAATTGGGCTCAAGACTTTGAACTTTCACCTGGTCAGGAGGTGCTGCTTCTGTCTATTCCTGCAATTTCCTTTTAAACTTCAGATTCTCACCTCAAGTACAAATCCGGAAAAAGTCTGCTGAGTGTTTAAATGACTATTACAGAAAATGAGAAACCATCAGAAGGTGTTAAGCAGAACAGTAACATGATCAAATTTATGTTTGGTGGAAAACAGAGGACCTGAAAGTCAGACAACATTCCTGCTTAGTTCATTCAATCCTAGTTTCATATAGGAATGTATCCATGTTGAAGATGTGATAAGAAAGGGTGATGCCACCCTGGTGAAGACACAAAGGTAGAAAACAGGAATTGGATGACAGGAATGGAAAGAATGAGGGTTTGATTAGCATGAAGAGGCTTTCCAGGAGCATCAGATGTAAGGTTAGAAAGACACGGGAAGGGGCAGTGATGGAGGGAGAGCTCAAGAGCCAGATGGAGGAGCTTGGGTCTGGTACACGAGGGATAACCTCTCGATCCTTGAGCAGAGGAGTCATGTGCATAAGATTGCACTTGACAGTTGTTATTCTGACATCTTTATGTATAAAGACCTGGAGTGGGAAGAGATTGAAAGTTGGGAAAGATCCAAGGGAAAGATGTCAGCATAAGCCGTATCAGGTTGAATTTAAGTGAAACACCATATCCTAATACATTTGTTAAGTATCCCTACCTTTACATAGGTTTGTCCAAAGTGTGGACTACATGATTGCCTGATGTCCAGTCTTACTAGTTTACTGTTCCATGAATTTGAGGTGGGGACGGGCCATATGACTCAGGGGCCAGTCAGGCTACCTGGAAAGACGCCCTGTACCAAACAGAAGGAATGGCATGCAAGAAATGGATTTACACTACTGCCAAAGCAGCTGATAGCTAAGCAGGGCATGGGAAAGCAGTTCAGAGATGAGCCAAGCAGGAGGCCACTTCCTGCTCTAGGGCTGGCAGCTAACAGGGAGGAGGTCCTGTCAGTAGAACCCAGAGACTGGGCCCAGCAGGAGCTAGAAGCACAGCATGGACCACAGTTGGGAGCAGGGAGAGAGAGGAGAGAGGGACTAGGGGAGCTGTCCCAGAGAAGACCTGGGACTACATTGTGTTGGGGTTAGAAAGGAGGGAGAGAGAGAGAAAGAGAGAGAGAGAGAAGAAATAGGCAGAGGAAAGGGGGGAGGAGGAAGAGGAGAAGGAGGAGGACAGAAAGGAGGGAGGAGAGGATGAGGAAAAGAGGGAGGGATGGAGGTAAAGAGAGGAGGAGGGGAGGGAGAGAGGGAGACAGAAAAAAGAAAGGAAGGAAGGAAGGAGAAAGAAAGGAAGAGGGAAGAGAGAAGAGAGAGGGAGAGAGAAAGAGAGAGAGGAGAGAGAAAGAGGAGAAGGAAAGGAAAGAGGAAGAGAGGAAGAGAGAGGGATCCCCACCCCCAAGCCCCCAGCTACTTTTCCTCCCCCTTCCATGGGTCAACCATGTCTCGTGCTAGTTGAGCTACTAGAAGCCAGTTAGCAAGGGCAGGGAAGTATTTGGGAACCAAGCCAATAACTGGCCCAGAAGGTCTTTCCTAGTGGGCTTCTACAGTAATTCATAAATTGAGATTTTTAAAGAGTCACTAGTATTTCAAATTTAGAAAAATCACCAATTATGTTTCCAATTCAGTTCAGTATATTTACAAAAATGATTTTCCCCCAGTCTAGGCTAAATTCATGCTTTGCTCAAGAGGAAACACTTCTACATTTGAACAGTGAAATATAAGCTTTTTCCTGATTACCAAAATAACCACTAATTTCCATCATCATTTGAGAAATACAAAAATTCCTAGTCTTACTCAGTCATCAAACTCAAATTAATAGTTTTGTTTAGCTATGATTGCACAGTACCATAAGGAGCACATCCAAAAATCTTATTAATATTGAATGCCAAAGTTGTCTAAATACAATGTTATCTGATAATACCTCATTTATTTTATATGCTGTAATTTTAGACACTAATCCATGGATTCATGATGGAAGGTTTTAAAGACTATCTGAATTTAACATTATGATTCCTTTGTATAAAAATATTTGAGAAAGCCATTAATATTTTGCCATATGTATATGTGAATAAGTGTAATTTTTATTTCAATATCAAGAAAGCTTGATTCAATTCATATTTTTTCCTCAAAAGTGTGTAGTCTTTTAAATGCATATTTGTTATGAGGATTTTTTTTGAGTCATTCTCAATGGTAAGTCACAACTTTTTGCAATTACCATCAAACTCCTCTTTATATCATCAGAATATAAGTAGAATGGAGAAAATACATAAGTTATATGTGGACCTCAACATATCTCACAAGTCTTGAAAAGAGAAATCTCATAACAAACAAAAAGAACTACCAATTTACCAGATACACAAAACTTTTGGCACTTGATGCCCACAGAATGGTGGTATAGATGATGTGTAGCAGCTTAAGTTGGTCATGACCTCTACCAAACCCAGTGAGTTTCAGCAAGCTGCAAGTCCCTCGATCGAAGAAGCATTGCAGACTCTTTGAAGGACTAGGGCAGCTGCTAATTAGACCAAGGGTGGCCCTGATTCAAGGACAGCCACATACAGGCTAGCTGATGACCTGTGATAACCCAATGTTCAAAGCTAGTAAAGACTTTGGTGATCAGCTAAACCAATCATACTGGATGCTTCTAGAATCTAGGCTGGATGACAGAAAGGATTGACTGCTTGGAAGTGAGAGAATCGAACAGCCAACCCCTCAAGACCCTGGGGTCTCATGAGAGAGAAACAGACTCTGTTGAAGCTGCCACAGAACTTCACTGACCCCAGTGCCAGCCTACAGATAGTGTAACAGTGACAATCCCCCCTGCCAATCATTTTTTATTACATTGTTCTGAGTGAGACCAATCTTGAAAATCAAAAACAACTAACTCTAGCAAAGAACACAAATATAAATAAACTCAAGAAGAGATAAATTCATGAACAATAAGTCATAGACCTGGGAGTTTTAAAATACGTTTGCCAGAATTAACACAGGACCCACTGACAATACACTAGATTATAACTGGAGTAACTCGGCAGGCAGGAGAAATGCTTGAATGTATCTCTCAAGGGAAGGAAGTTGAAGGCTGGTTCTCAGGCTGCAGTGAGGCTACCAGGCGTGGGAAAACCCAGCATAAGAATGGAACCAAGGTCTGTGACTTTTCTGCACTCCAGAAAAGATGGACGAACCTTTCCTTCTCAGATAACTGCATTTGGTGGTTGCAAATATGGCCAACATACCCAGAGGCAATGAAACTGCATTCTTGAGAGGCAGGAAGAACTCCACAGAAGAGCATTTGGATTCTACTATTGGGGCCTGAAGTACAGCAATTGACATGCTCTGGACCTTGAACTAAAGGAGACTGACTGACCTCAGAAGCAGCAGGTCATCCTCTGGCCTTCTACCGCCCTCCTGTCTCCTGCCTTTCTTTCTCCTCCAAAGCAAGTTATAGAAACCAGAATTCTCCTTCTCCAAGGTGGGTCATGGAAATTAGAACTCCTCTTTCCCAAAGCCAGTCAAAAAATCTAGAAATCTGATTCTAACTTCTTCCCACTTTTCTTTCTTTCTTTTTCTTTTTCTTTTTTTGAGTCAGAGTCTCACTCTGTCACCCAGGCTGGAGTATAGTGACACAGTCACAGCCACTGCAGTCTCGACTTGCTGGGCTCAGGTGATCTTTCCACCTCAGCCTTCCAAATAGCTGGAACCACAGGTGTGTGCCACCACGTCTGGCTCATTTTTTTGATTTATTGTAGAGATGAGGTCTTGTCTTGTTGCTCAGGCTGGTCTCAAACCCCTCAGCTCAGGCAATCCTTTCGCCTCTGCCTCCCAAAGTGCTGGGATTACAGACTTGAGCCACTGCGCCCGGCTTCTCCCCACCTTGCTATGTGGAGCTGGCCATAAAGAAACTTCTTGATAAATCTTGTCTGATAGTAGGTCATAAGACACTTGTTCCCGAGGAGCCAGTCCTGTACCTGAAAGGAAGGTGTGCCAAGAAGAAAATCTGAGAAAGGCTAAGAAGAATCTGAACAGACGAGCATTGTTGGATCCACCCACCCTCCATTTAGTCTTTTACCATTATTTTTTTACCATTTTTGCCCAATCACATTTCTAAGCATTAAAATGTGCAGTTTTCCCTGGGTCTTCATTTCTGAAGGCTCCTGTGTCATGTAAGACTTTGAGTAAATGTGTTATGCTTTTCTCTTGCTAACCTGTCTTTTGCTATAGGAGTGTAACCCTGGTCATGTGAGGAAAGGTGCTACACTTCTCTGCCCTGCACTACCGTAGCACAGTTTATGCTGTGGTACCTCACACAGCCCCCCTCAGGACTAGATGCTCATCCTGGGGAATTCTGAGCAGCTGAGGCTCTCTTCTGAGCTGCTGTCCAGGAGTCAACCTGATGGAATAGAGCTTCACCACTCAAGATTATGCCTCATCCAAAGGGCAGCTCACGTGCCTACATGCAATAAGTGGTGGTAGGGGGGTGGGTGGAAACATTGGAACCCCTTGCTCGAAGGTTCATCCACTCTGAATGGTCATCCTGGGCATCATAGAACTTGTTGCAAATGTGTCCCCATGCAACTCCCTTCTCTGCACAATCCTACTTACCTTCCTACAAGAATGGATTTTGAGCACGTTCGCCAATATACACTTCTAAATGTGAATCTCCATCTCATAGTACTTCTCCAAAAGCCCCATCTGAGACATAAAGTAATCAAATAACTCTGTTAAGAATTCGAAGACACAACACATTGCCTAGAAATGAGGGTCCAGGTAATGACTGATCAGTCAACCTGAAGAAAATATGATGGGCGAATAGGTGAAAGAATAGGGATTGTAAATGACTCCAGTTATTTAAAGAAATAACCAAAAGGACAGATTAGCAGAAAACGGAGCCATAGAAGCTCAGCTGATACTAACTTAGTAATGGTGGCTCATATGGGCCTGGATACAGACCCATACAGTCAATCAAAACTTCTATGACTTGAGTCCCTGAAAGCAGGACTCCTGAAGATGTGGAAGAGTCAACCTGAGCTTCCAGCTCTCAAGAAGGAAGCCACTGCCATCATGTCTCATATTCTACCTAGAAAGCATCATTTGACTTTTGCATTCTGCTTCATAGCACATCCGTATTGTTTTAATGAAAATATGTTTTAGATAGCTTTCCATCAGGGAAGTATTTTCTCACCATCTCTTCAACTAAAGGGTGACATGCTAATCCCAATAGTCTTTCAACTTCATCCTGGATATTTCTCTCCACTGCCCTATGTTTACAATTGAGGTTACAACTTGAGAGGTTAATCAGCTAAATACGTGTACACAAATAACAACACTGTTATTTGTACACTAAAATCTAAATATGTGTATACAAATAACACATTGTTTTTTTAACAACTTTTTGAGCTAAACCAGAGTACTCAGAGAGGAAACACCCATTCAGATGTTTGGCAAATATTTATTGAGTGACCACGACTGGTTAGGTTCTGTTATAGGGTACCCAGTGGTAGATAAGAGTGGTAGACAAGATCATGTAACCTGTGGGTTACATCCAGGTCCAAGATCTCCAGAATGTGGGCACAAGGGCATTTAGTACACATTTTCATAGTACTATTGGTGAAAACATCAATACTCTTTCTCCTAGGAGGTCATGTCACTTCTGACACATGATAACCAATAAGAGTTTTGATCCACTCATCAGTTTCATGTATGTCTTAGAGAATTACTCACAGAATATTTTCAGTGAAGAAAGGTGGCTGATGAGAGCACCGTGTATTCATTTCTAAGTCTATAATTTTCATAAAATTTAAGAACTAAGAGTGGTTATCCACAGAGTCAATTCTCTTTACCCAACTCTCAAACTTCATTTTTATTATAGCCATTTTTGCTATATGTAATGAAAGCTCCCACAGTTTTGCCTTGAAGGAACTGATTGCAAAAAAGAATTCACAAACACACACACATATACACACACATATATGTTTGCCTAGCCAAATTTTTTAACCTGTCCTTAAGTTATAGTTAAGATGAACAATGAATTCATTTTTCTCTTCTAAGGCTTTGCTTGTGGTCTTGATATCTTCTTTTTAATCTTTCTGTCCTTTTTTTAAAATGAGGTAAAATAAAAATTTAATTTTGAGGAAATTTGTCCTTTACCTTGTCCTAAGTAAATCAATGTGCATCTGTGTAGTTGGCTAAATTTTCAAAATTGCTTCTCATTTTATTACAAATGACCTCATCTTAACCACTGACTTGTAGTTTTAATATTCGTATCAGTCGGGTTTCTAGAAAGAATCAGATGGTCTGCTTGAACTGAGTGAAGTGACAAGACTTTAATAAAGGAAGCACTTACAGATGTGGGCATTTTAGGCACCTGAGCAACAGCGGGTGCTACACTTCAGAGCCAGCAAGATGGGGAGATGTTCCCTTCCTCCACAGACTGATACAGAAAGGGCCACCAGGCACATGGTGAGCAGCAGCCCAGACAGGATGCAGCCAGCCTGTAGTAACATGGCAGAACGAAAGATGGGGGATAACTACACCAGTCTCATATGCCCCACACCTGGTCTCCTACAGGCGTGATTCACTGGTCATGACCCCTGGAAGGCAGAAAGCAGGAGGTCCCATGAAACACCTAGAGCAGAGAGGGTGAAAAAGGGGGAGAGGGATTTTGAAGGGACCCAGGGATGTGTCCAGTGCATTGTTGTTTTAATTTTTTCTTACATATCTTATTCATTGGAATAAGACTGCTGCCATTTGGCATTTTCATTATTTTTCCTAAGCATTGCTATAATATTTATATTCTTCTTATTATTATATCATATCTTATATATTTAAAAGATTAAAGTCCGGTGCTAGACTCATGTCACAGTATAGAATATATAGAATCTCAGACTTGTGAACAGTTTACAAATGACATTTATAATTGACGCTCATGAACAGGCAGTTAGAGAGCCTGCTTCAGGGCATGGTGGTTCACACCGGCAATCCTGGCAGTTTGGGAGGCTGAGGTGGGAAGATTGCTCGAGACCAGGAGTTTGAGGCCAGCCTAGGCAATGTAGTGATACTTTATCTCTCCAAAAATCAAAAAAAGTATCTGGGCATGGTGGCACACACCTGTAGTCCTGGATACTCAGGAGGCTGAGGCAGGAGGATTGCCCACACACAGGAGGTCAAGACTGTGGTAAGCTGTGATCATGCCCACTCCAGAGTGAGATTCAGACACACACACACACACACACACACACACACACACACACACACACACACACACATCATCGTATCATCTCCCAGCAGCCCCAAGAAAACTTTGATCTTTTGATCCTTATACAGTTGATCTCAGAGAGTGTTGTACAAAGCAATCAGAATACCACTATAATGACACACCAAAACTCTAAATGCCACTTTTATTCCCAAATAGAGGATACTATGGACAACTGTCGACTAGGAAAATTTCTCCCAACATTACAAAGAAGAGCTAAAAATCTAGGAAGGGGGTCATTTTGAAGATGCAAAACGCTAGTGATAGTAAAAGTACATCTGAGCTCAGTTACACTCAGCGAATTCACCCAAAAGGCTGAGGCCAGAGTCTGTGAAGCGAGGCCAGAGTCACAACTCAAAAAGGGATGGAGAAGGAGCGTCCAGCTCCAACCAACAGCTTCAGTTCCAATCAAGAGATTAGAGAACTGCTGATGTCAAACCTGACTGTTAGCAGGTCCAAAGCTGTGGCACAGACAATGACATTAAAGCAGCTAAGAGAAGAAGGGGTTAACAGAAAGCCCTCTGAGTGTCAGAGTGAGGAAAAAGAGAAGCGGATGGAGAACTTGGCCTGCCAGTCCCTAACACAGGCCAAGACAATGATGCCAGAAGATTCAGTCGTCTCTTGTCTCTTCCGCGGCTGTTTTTCTCGGTGGGGGAAGAAATCTCTCAAGCACTCTTAGCTGAAGAACCCTTCATTAAGGAAACCTAATTCCTCCTTGTTTGTACTTAATATTCACCAAGTAATCTTGACAGTAGGTTGCATTTCCATGTTTGCCTCAGGGAGAAAATGTGGATCCAAACACCACTTCACAGACATGTCATCTAATTTCCACCTTGGAGCTGGATATGAGGGTTACTGAGCCGGACGAGCCGATCTCTGGGGTCCTGGGCCATGCTCTGCTACTTACGACCTGTGGGATCTTAGGCAAGTTACTCACCCTTCCTGCGTCTCAGATTGGCAGTCTTAGTGGGAATTAATCATGAGAATTGGCATGAGACAGAAGACATTGGAACAGTGCTTTCTGACTTATACTTAAATTTTAGTAAACTTGGTTGGCTTGAGTCAATTTTCCTAGACCACTTTTTGGGGGCACTGGAAAGGCTGTATGTCTAGACACACAGCCTAAGAACTGGCCTCTGTGAATACCTAAGGGACAGAATCCCTGGAAAGTACCCCTAGACAATGCTACCATTCTGCTGTGTGCAGGGAAGGAAGGTGTGGAGTGGGGTGGGCATTGCTTACCTAAGGCAAATTTCTACAACTTTATGGCCAAGAAAAACACCCCTCCACCCCTTCCAGCTTGGGACAATAAGAGAATTGAGTATGGCTGTGTATTCCCAGCCTCTAGCCTTTCACCCCTGACTTTCACCATGGTAGAAAAAATTCAAACTTAAATGAGAGTCCCTGAAAAAAAATGCACTGTAACCATAGGAGGTTTTATTGGTCAAATCACATTGCCCAAGGACTCATACTCCCAAGAGCAAAGTCCAGCCTTTGAGGAAGTCCCTGGGTAGAGGTGTGCCTGTCATCGGCCTAACCTGCCTCCTGTCAGGGAAATAGAAAACTAGGCCAGAATGTCAAAGTCTGGTTCAGAAAGTGAATGTGGTACTGGCTCTCATGAAGGGGTAGGGACCTGGTCAATGCAGCAAAAGGAATCTAGGTAGAATTGAGGCAGGGTAGCTAGCACAGCGTAGACCCAGATTGATAAATTTTCCATAGGCAGGTTTTAGGAAGCATTCAGACATTTTTAAAATTACATTTTTACTTCAGGCCAAGCTGCAGCCTGCCCCACCCCCTCAGCAAATCCAAAGAAAACCCCAACAGATGTAAGAATAGGAAAACCCAACCTTTCAATTCATGGTTTCGCATAATCATCACTAAGAATCTTTCAGGTTAATACTACTCCTTAACTAACCAAAGCCATAGAAGTGATCATAAAACCACCTTTTAACTCTTGAACTTGTGAACTGGAAATGTCTGGCAGGTCTCCTGCAAAAGACAAAGTAGTCAGGAAAAGACCATCCCTCCCTCCCCTCTTCCCAACATCTCTGGAGGGGTGGTTACCTGGGTTCCACCCTCTTTTGCTTATCAATAACTAGGTAACTATATCTAGCTTGAAGTTGAGAGCAAAGGTGCATTTTTTCTTTCTTTTTTGAGAAACTGGCCCATGGCAGGTCGTTTCTGCCATGAATCTTCCTTTTCCCTTCTCTTATGCTCACTAATAAACTCTGTTTTAAAACTTTGCTGGTTAGGGCAACCCCTTCAGATTCCCTCCCACTGTGGGAGCGTCTCTGTCCGCTCAATAAATCCTGCTTTCTCACTTTCTGGCTGTCTGTGTCCCTCATTCTTCCTGGGCATGAGACAAGAACCTTGACCCTGAAGAGCTGCAACCTAAAGAGCTGCAGAAGATCATCGGAGCTGAAGAGCTGTGTACCCCAGAGGCTGGCTTGTCAACTGACAGAGCCAGCTGAACCAAAAGAGCTGCCGGATATTTCTTTAAAAGAAGAAGAAAAAAATACTTTGCTGGCTGCTCTGAAAAATTATTTCAGGGTCAAGTCAAAGAATCCACGGGTTTGCGCCACACCCCACCCGGCATCAGCATAGGGCAAGAAGCATAGGTGGGAACACTCCTACAGCAGAGCCACTCAGCTCTAGGGAGATGGTAGGTGCTCTGCAGTGCTGTGCCTCGAGTCCAGACAAATTCTTGCGACAGCTCTCAGAAAGGTCACCTTGCTGCACACACAAATGTGCATCCCCTATCGTAGGCCTAATAAGCTCTTCTGACCAGGTATGATCAACCCATTCTCTCCAAACTTCTCATACAAGGTGCAAAATTACCAGCAAAGTTTAAACCTGGCTTCTTCCATAACTCTCTGTCACCCCACCTGACCCTGACTTCTGGATAACACTGTCACTTTTCCTGAAAATGCCTCCAACCAAACCACTTTACCCAGACTCGGCTGTCTCCCAGACGATAATCCTGCCATCATGCCCCACCTCTGCTCCTGGACACTGGCCATCTGCTCATGTCACCGTATCGATGCTCCTGCAGATGTTGTGTGCTCACCTCAAACACCACAGCAGTCAGAGACCTGGCAGGAAACAGATGGTGCATTCAAAGGGTTAATTGGAAAGGGTTACAGGTAGGGACAATTTGCAGGTGTGGGCAGGGTGAAGGGAGTCCTGTTCAGAGATTAACAAGGTAGACACCTACTGCCTGGAGGCCTGAGGCAGTGAGAGGACAGGGCAGGAGCCACAGTGGGTCACAGCTGTGGGAAAGTGCTGCCCCCAGGGTCTGTGACCACAGGTGAAGTGGCATAGCCTACTCCCAGTGCTCAGGCTCTGGGGACACGAAATGTGCCAGATAACTGGGAGAACAACCCCATTTCTCCATCTTCTGTCGCCTTTCTCCCTTCAGAGCCTCTTATTGGCCAAATCCAACTTGAAGCCATGGATGAGGGAGTCCTGGTCCTGCTGTGAACCACAAAAGTCAGCTTCTCCAGGGCAAGGAGTGGGGCAGGACACAGAAAAATCAATGCATATGCCTCTATAATTCTTTTGAGGCTTTTTTTTTTTTTTTTTTTTGAGCCAGAGTCTCACTCTGTCACCCAGGCTGGAGTGCAGTGGCACAACCATGGCTTACTGCAGCCTTGACCTTTTGAGCTCAGTCAGACTCAGCCTCGTGAGTAGCTGCAGCTACAGGCACATGCCACCAAACTCAGCTAATTTGTGTTATTTTTGTAGAGACGAGGTTTGCTGGTCTCAAACTCCTGGGCTCAAGTGATCCTCCCAACTCGGCCTCCCAAAGTGCTGGGATGACAGGAATGAGCCACTGTACCTGGCTTGTGTGTGTGTATAAAAACCTCTATGGTTCTTTTTAAAGTAAACCTTACTGATTGTCTTTACCTTGATTATAAAAATAATATATGTTCTTGAAGAAAAACTTAAAAATACAGAGATATGTACATAAGAAAATAAGAGTAACCCATAACCCCGCTATCCAAAGCTAACTCCCAAGAACACACCATCAGCATAATTGGGGGCCCAGTTTTTTTACATTTAATGGAATAGCAGGAATATTTTCCTGTGCCACTAACTAGCATTTGAAAATATTTTTTTTAATGGCTGCATAGATTGTCATCTTTTGGATACACCAAGATTTATGACACCATTCCTTTAATACTAATATTTAGATTATTTCAATTTTTTACTATTATATATAATATTGAGATTAATACCCCTATCTGATTACTTTCAGTGGATAAAGTCTTAGGAGTGAGATGACTGAGCTCAACATTTCATAAGTATTAGAGGGCCCCATACACACACACACATATATATATATATAATAAGTTACACACTCCCTGCAGAGTAGAGGTGGGCTCTCCAAGCCCTTACCTCCTGAGAGAGCCAATCTGACCCTTCACTTTGCTACTGTCATGTAGAATAAGGGTAATAAGCTACACAAGAGCAGAGATATAAATGCTGTGGAGAGCAGGCCAGAGGAAGAAACGCTGGTTACAGAGGAGGGAAAGAAAGGAATCAAGGCACATCTGGTTTCATTTAGAATCTCTGGGATCTGGCACATCCTCTAGCACTAAAGTGCTCATCGTGATTGCCGAAAAAAGGTGTGCAGTGTTTGGAGCTTGCACATGTGATGGAGGGAATGGAGGTAATGCACTCAATTGAGAGGGAAACAAAAGCCACCCCGGATCTCTCCTGTAAACCAAGCCAGCCCTCCCCAGACCTTCACCACTGGCATCGCAGGTAACAGCACAGAGTGGCTAGCCCAAACTATCTGAGTTGGAATCCCAGCTCCACCATGTACTAGTGTGTGACTTTAGAGTAGTCATTTTGAGATAGAGATCCAGCAGGACTAGTTTCCCAAAACAAAAGTTATAAGGCCAGGACTTCACTGGCAAGATGGGATGTGGTAAGCAGTTGGCCAAAGCCAGTGAGACCAGCTAAGATTAGGATGGTGCTGAAAAGCATCTCTCCGTACCCTTTGGCTCATTATATGCTAATTATAATACATTAGCATGCTAAAGACACTCCCACTAGTGCCAAACAGTTTACAATTACCATGGCAACTCCTGGAAGTCACCCTGTATCATTTTAAAAAGGGAGGAAACTTTGATTCTGGGAACTCCCACGCCTTTCCCAGAAAACCCATGAGCATTCCACCCCTTGCTTAGCCTATAATGAAGAGTGAAAGGACATAACATGAATTTAATGTACCCAATATTAACAGCCATTTTAACATTGCCTAAATCTCATGTTTTTTTAGTGGTTCACTTAACTTACCCTCTAATCACTAGCCAAGGACAGAACTGGTTTCTCAGAGGTAGCTATAGATAATTGTTTTACAACTCCCCTCCCCAGCTTGTTTTGTACTAATAAGTTTTCTATTTCAAATATTTGCCTCCACCCATAAGACTCAAGTTAATCTAATCAGCCCTTTGTGACCTTCATGAAACAGACAGACCCCCACCATCATGCAGAAATCATGTGACTAACCCACCCATCTGCCTGCTGTCCTTCACCTGACGTCAGTACCTGCACTTACCTGCCCCTTCACGATGACGTGGAGCAGGCCACCACCAAATCACCTTAATGACCTTCTCCCATCAAAGGAAAGGGTTAAAAGAACTAAACCACGAGCAATCAGTCATCATTGCCACAGCCATTGCCAGATCATTGCCACCATTGCCTTACTAGACTCTGGTGTGGCCATGTGCTCTTTGAGCTATGGTTGTCACCATGTTTCCTGGCTTTGTCTCCCTTCCCTAACTTGGGGACGTGAGTCTCCTTTCTCTCTCTTCCTCTAATTTATTTTCTAATTAAACTATATTTTCTAATCTAACTTCTGTGCAATTCTTTGCATCTTTCATGTGGCATCAGATCGCATACCAGACACCCATATCCTGGTGGGCCTGACCTAACATTCTGGAGGCCCTGCTGGGAGTGTGCCTTAACAAAGAAATAGCTGTACAAGCAAACCCCTACGGTAAACAGCTGCTGTTCCTCCTACAAACCAGCCCAGGCCACTCCTCCTGTGGCGTACCTTGCTCTCTGTCATTTCAATCAACTTACCTTCATTTTCCAATTGAGACCACAGCAATGCATGTGTGTATCTGTGTCTATGGATCTGCTTCTTTAATAAACTTACTTTTTGTCTCCTACTTAACGGTTTATGCTTGAATTCCTTCCTGCGTGAAGCCAAGAGCCAACCTGGCCTCTTGGGCTGAGTTCCAGTTCCTTGGTTTGCTTGCATCACCTTTCTTGGTGACTCTGGGGGAACCCCAACTTTAGGGTCCCCTGGCCTGTGTCCATTTCAGTCCTTAGGTTTTGATTTCCTTAGGCTTTGATTTCCTTGTGTGTAAGTGGGGCAATTAATGGATCCCATGCTGCTGTGAAATTATGGCTAATGTAGTCACTTAAAACAACACAAATACATTATTTTCCGTCTAGAGGTCAGAAGTCTGAAAGGTTCTCACAGGGCTAGCACCAGAGTGTTGGGAGGGCTGTGTTCCTTCTGGGGGACTCTCTTTCCTGCCTCCTGCATCTTCTAGAGGCTCATGACAGCCTCCCCCCAACCTCTGCTTCCATCTTCCACCGGGGGCTCTGACTCTGACCCCCTTTCTCCCTCTTGCAAGGCCCCTCTGATGACATTGGGCCCACCAAAATAATCCAGGATCATCATCCCACCTCAAGATCCTTCACGTAATCACATGGACAAAATCTATTTTGCCACAGAATGTAACACATACACAGGTTGTAGGGATTAGGACATGGACAGCTTTAGGAGACCATTATTTTGCTGACCATACCACCCCATAAAACTGGTATGAAATCATACAGGATAATAAAAACGTTATCTATGAAAACTGCCTACCTCAACACCTGACATATAAGAAATAGGCAATAAATGTCGGCTACAATTTTAACTTTCTCCCTCCTTCCTTCCTATTCCTCATGCTGAAGACTCTTCATGTATTTGGTTTATCCAGCCTCCTTCTCATCCTTCCTTTTTGCGGAGGAATTTTACAAAGGAGAAGGATCTGACATAGGTGGAATTAATGTGTTCTGTTCTGAGTTGAGTTGGAAGTGCTTTCTGCACAAAGGGATGACAGTGTTTAGTGGGCAGTTGACTCAGGGGAGACCTTGGACTGGATCTGGGTGTTGGAATCATGGATATGGTTGAATTAACAGGATTTGATGGGCCTGATAAGAGCGCATAGAAAACAAGATGAGAGAAGATTGGTGATGAATCCTGGGGAGCAATGACATTTGAAGGGAAGGAAGAGGGAGAGGGCTCTCCAAGAAGCCTCTCAACAAAGGGACAGAGAGGCACAAGAAGACCAAAAAGAGAGACACCTCGGCAGCTAATGTGGAGGGGGATCCAGTGAGGGGAGATAAAGTCTCAGAACCCTCACAGGGATGGGAAAGAGAGGACTGCATGTGGCAAGTAAGTTGGTAGTGGTCTTTTAAGCAGCATTTCAGTTGAGTAGGGATTGCATAAACCTGATTTTAGTTGCCGTATTTGTTGCATGTTTCTATGATTTGCAGGAATGGCTGGTGAGAAATACACAAAGCAGGCTTCATAAAATGTGGCCCTTAAAGAAAGAATAAGATGCGGTGGCAGCTTGAGTGGTCAAAGCAAGGGGATATTGTTTCAGGGTGAAGTGGGCTCACCCACATTGATAGACCCTGGAGAGGAGCCAGTAGAAAAGCAGATACTATTGGTAGAACCTGGGGTGTGACTCATGGAGCAAGTTCTCAAGAGGAATTGGGAGGAGGGTAGATTAAGCAAACAGCTGAGAGAGTTGCAGGTAGATAAAAATAATGGGTAGTCTGAATATAAAAAGGAAGGAATTTAAGGAAATTCCTGCCTGATTGCCTCTGTTTTTTTGTGTGAAGTTGGAGGAAAGATTGTCTATTGAGAATGAGGGTGGCAGCATGAAGGGTAGCTGGCTTTGAGCTCAAAAGAGCTATTGTTGTGAATAAAAAGGGGAAGCAACTGGGATCATCTGAAGAATGCTAAGTGGGACTAAGAACTCAGTGAAGTTCAAGAACCATACATTTCCATGGAGTCCACCAACATAGTTATACAGTTAACATGACTAGGGATTCAGTGAGTTCAGGGATCATACATTTCCATGGAACCCATCAACATGGTTATACAGTTAACATGACTATGGACTCAGTAGAGTTTAAGAATGAGACAATTCCACAGGAGTCCACCAGCATAGTTATACAGTTAACATGGCTATGGATTCAGTGGAGTTCAAGAAGCAAACAATTCACAGAGTCCATCAGTATGGTTATACAATTAGTGTGACTGGGGATTCAGTGGAGTTCAGGACAATATATTTCCATGAAGTTCATCAGCATGAATATACAGTTTTCTCTAACAGCAATCTGAGGACTAGTATGACAGGTCGAATAGAGTTAGGGGGACCAGAGACTTTAGCATCTTGAGAGGAGTGTTAAAATTAGCAGTGAGATTCAGCTACTTCACCAGCGAAGCCATTGGCCTGCCCATATCATTTCTGGATTTCCAGGTTGCTAGTAGCCTTCAATTTGGCCTCAGATACCCACTCACTCATCCATGCACTAGACCTCAATATCATTTCAAACTGCTCCCTCTCCGGGATCTGAAATTTTTCTGTAACCATGACTCACACGCTTCTTACCCTGTCTACTCCTTCTTTCCAGTAACATTTCCTCTTTGCCTTCACCTTGACTCTAGACTCTCAATCTCCATTCTCCCCTCATCCCCCACTGCTTTTCTTTTGAATTCATTTATTCTCTTGGTCAGATTATAGTCTAAATTTAGCCTTTTCATACTCCCACTTTCATATTTATGTGAATACCAGCAGAAATAGATATCCTTTTTCTTTCCCATGTCTCCCTCATAGAGAAACATGCAGTTTGAGAATGAAGTGTTGGGTACACAGATGTTTTGGAAGGTTCATATTATTTGAACTAATTCTGTCCTGGAAAGCCAGTTACATTGTGAGGGTGTTCACAGAGTTAGAGTCTGTTCTTGAGTGGGTCCAACTTAGATAGGTTTTAGAGTCACAAGGTATAATTAAATTTTTGATTCTGATTAAGAGTATACCCCTCTCATCTCTAGCCTTAGACTTCTGGAAGGTTCACTTCTGCTTCCTTAATTTGTATTAATTTCTCATCTCCACTGGGAGAACTGAAATCACTTTCTAGACTGGGCGACGGAGTGAGTCTCCAACTAAAAAATAAAAAAAGGCAAGGTAATATTTCAATGGAACCCAGTGCTAAGTCAACTTGTGAGAATAAGATTATCATACACTATGAGCCATTACCAGGTATGAGACCTCAGTGAGTGCTCAACTGAAAAAAGAGAACTTGGTAGACTTTAAAAAAAAATTTTTTTTTTTTTTTAGTTGGAGTCTCACTCTGTTACCCAGGCTGGAGTGCAGTGGCATGCTCATGGCCACTGCAGCAGCATGCTCACGGCCACTGCAGACTCAACCTGCTGGGCTCAGGTGATCCTTCTGCCTCAGCCTTCCAAGTAGCTGGAATTACAGGCATGCACCACCATGCCCGTCTAATTATCTGATTTATTGTAGAGACAAGGTCTCACCAAGTTGCCCAGACTGGTGTCTAACCTATGGGTTCAGGCAATCCCCTCACCTTAGCCTACTAAAGTGCTGAGATAGTAGGCGTGAGCCACCCTACTGGCCAAGAACATTTTGACATTCATTTGTAAAACTCATTTAATCTAATCCCACTTATCATTCTCATACTTTTTATTTTCTAGGACAGAAAATGTTATTTGTGTTCATGGTAATCTGGAGGATTCTTAAGATGAAAAGAGTATAGCCTTTCATAATTCGTATTGAGAAGGAGGAAGTTCTCATGAAAAACTAGACAAATGTGAGTCTCTACATGACCTTGGGTAAGTTACCACATCTCTCTGACCTCAGTAAAAGGGGAAAAACATGCTTTCTAGATATAATTCTTGTTAGAATGATATCAGATAGTGTCGTAAAGTACCAAGAATAGTCCCTGGTGGTACTTCCGTGGGATTGTCTATTGCCAGCTCATCACCACCATCACTACACCCTTCTAATTCTGGGAGCTATGTCTCCCAGAGTCCCCATCCCAGCACAGACCTGAATTACAGTTTGTCAGTGAGGATCAGATGTGGCAACTTCCTCTATGTGGCCCTGTGCTGATCTCTTTGAGATCCTGCACCACAGTCCTGGTTTATGGTACTACTTCAATAGCTAGTTACTCATGGCTTCTAGATTCTTCTGTAAATTCTGATTATGCTACCCATGCTGGTGCTCCAGAAAAATGGTTTGTGACTGTTTCTCCATGTTTCACCATGTGATGGTTAATTTTACATGTCAACTTAACTGGGCCAAGGGATGCCTAGATAACTGGTAAGACATTATTTCTGGATGTATCTGTGAGAATGTTTTGGGATAGATCAGGATTTGAATCAGTAGACTGAGAAGATCCACCCTCACCAGTGTGGGCAGGCATCATTCAACCTGTTGAGAGCCCCTACAAGTAGGGGAAGGACAAATTATCTCAGCCTGAGTGGGACATCCATCTTCCCCTGGTTCTCAGGCCTTAGATCAGAAGCCTTCTTGGTTCTCAAGACTCCAGGACTTAGGTCAGAAGCCTTCTTGGTTCTCAAGACTTTGACTTCAGATTGGAAGTTATATCATCAGCTTCTCTGGTTCTTAGACCTTTAAACTGGAACTGAATTATACCACCGGCTGTCATGATTCTTCTGTTTGTAGACAGAAGACTTTGGAATTTCTTGGTGTCTGCAATTGTGTGAGTCAAATCCCATAATAAATATCCTCTTGCACAGCTATATACATTCTGCTTGTTCTGTTCCTCCAGAGAACTGTGACTAACACAACCATTCTCCAGTTGTGAGCTTCCGTCTCCTCATGCCCCCAGCTTGAGATGGCTCCAATTTCTTAACCAAACCTAGATTAGTATGGTGCAAAAACATCTCTATGAAAGTCAGCCCTATAATTCTACAACTCTAGGTTTGGAAATAATCTCACTAAAGCATTTGCTGCTTGCTTTTTTAAAAAGTTATTCTGGTCTTATTTCTATACCATGTCCCAAGCTTCTCCACTAATTTGTAAATGGAGATTTTACACTACATCAAAATGAAAGTTTTATATTTGTTTATTCATTTCTGAAAAACCTCAAACATCTAATAACTATTTTAAAAATGACTTTATTGGTATTTTATGTGCCTCTTCAATTAATCTGACAAACTGAAATTTACCACCATAGCCATCGCTGGTCTGTGTTATTATCCTAGTCCATGCCTCCCTTTATGATTTACTAAGGATGAATCTCCTGAGAAGAGGTTAACAATTAGATTTTTATCTATTTCTCCACAAATTACGCTGCTGCATACATTCACTAAAGCTATAATTCATGAAAGAGAGTTAATGATATGGACACTCAATGTATTTTCAAATCTTGTAGGTAATTTTTTAGATGGATTTTGTTTAACAGTGTGAAGAAACTATTTTTAGGGCTGTTAAGTCTTGTCTAAACTCCCTACTGGACAGCCAAGAACACCAGGGACTCAGAAACTGGGCTTGATGGTGGCAGGAACAGGGATAGTTAGGGGCTGATAGTTGATTTAGGGCTGAGGTGGAAACGAAGTCAGAAAACCAGAGCTGCAGTTACGGGCAGAGGCAAGGTGCCAACGGCTGATGGTGATTGAGCTCTGATATCTCAGTCCTGGTTCTAAGTGCTCTACCTATACTATATGCTTAATCTTCAGTGGGTAGCCATAGGAAGTGCCTATTGTTATTAAACCCCCGTACCAGTCAGGACCCCAGCAGGACACAGAAAGCATGTGCAGACATAATCATGAAGACAATGTAGGGAAGAGACTGTTCACAGGTATGTGGGTCCTGTTAAGAGAAGCCATAGGGTTGGTGAAATATCAGGGGCTAACAAAAGGGTGGGCTGCCCTAGGACTGCAGGGGCTGGGGGTGAGGGGACAATGTCACCAGAGTCAGGGATTGCTACCACCAAGGAGAAAGAGCCTAGTGCTGATGGGCAGTGGCCACTGGCAGCTCTGTGATGTTGAAAGACTAGGAGAGGATTCAGAAATGTGCCAATCTCTCTCACTTCTGCAACCTGTCCTGCCACGGACTCAGTCCAAGTTTATCTTGCTGATGCTATCTACAGGGGTTGGACTCCCAGGACAGAGGAGAAAAGGGTATGGGCTTTGTTTGGGGATGGGGCCAAATAGAGGACAGCCAACATCCCCCCCCCCACCGCCCCGCAAGTGAGGAATTCAAGGCTCAGAGAGGTTAAATACTTTCTCAAGCCACACAGCTAGAAAGAGGTGGGGCTGGGATTCATGCCTTCACACAGTTAGTCTAAAGAGTAGCCTCTGGATGAATAGCATAAAACAGGCAGAATCTGGATAGGGGAAGCCTGTGACTGAAATTGTAGCTGACTTCATTAAAAAGAGCAGTTAAGTTCCAACAAATTCCCTGAGAAATAATCTTTTTTCTATAATAATTCACTTCATTAGCAGAGAAATGCATTTGCACAGGACTTTTAAATTTTATGTGTGTATATATGTATGTATGTGTATATCTGAGTCAGGGTCTCACTCTCTTGCCCAGGCAGTGGCATAATCATGATTCATTGCAGCTTCAAGCTCCTAGTCTCAGGCAATCCTTCCACCTCAACCTTCTGAGTAGCTGGGACTATAGGCAGGTGTCACTCCACCTAGCTAATTTTCCAAATTTTTTTTTTTGTAGAGTCAAGATCTTATTATGTTGTCTAGGCTTGTCTCGAACTCCTGGGCTCAAGTGATCCTCCCACCTCAGCTTCCTAAAATGCTGGGATTACAGGAGTGAGCCACCATACCTGGCTCGGTTTGGTATTACATGCCCCACCTGACCGATCCTTCCTGCCTGGTGGTCTACAGACTGTGCCAACCTCATTGTCCTCTGGTTGGGTCTAGATGATGGGAGGCCCTGCAGGATATTGTAGGGTGAAAGGGAGGTCGAGGTGTGCATTTCCTCAGTTTCTCAGCATCTTTCTCATGGGTGGCTCTCATTTGGCTTAGTCCCTGTAACAAAGTCCACTGCTCCTGGGAGGTGGCTCTCTCCTTCGGCTGCATGTCGCACGCCAGCTTGAATAGCTGCTCCTACCTCTTCAGGCCTGGGGCGGCAGTGGCTCCCACTCTCCGCAGGCTCCAGTGTGCTTCCTTCGTGCCTGCTGAGTTCCCTCAACCACACCTGCACCGTTGTAGACAGTCCCTTCCCTAGACTCTTTTCAATGGTCCCTACTGAGCTTGCCATCTGTCTCCTGCCAGGACCATGACTGGTACAGACAATCGAACCCTTCAGTCTAGGATGAGGAAAATTACACAAGCTGGGAAGACGCTTCTTCTGCCCACACACCTGTCCCCACTTTCCTCTGAAAACACCCAGTCATTGTCACCTGAACTCCATAGTGGAACCATTGCCCATCTCCTCCCATGGCGCGGACTGTGGCCAGTGTCCCAGTGTCTGTGCTGAAGACAGAGGCTCAGATGACAAGGCACACGCTTCATCAGCTGGCCCTGAATTGAGAACACAATACAAGAGAGACTATCACTTACCGTGTGTCACCACCAGGGAAACAAACAATGCGAGCAGGAACGAGTGCAGAGAGACAGGGACGTGAGGACAGAACCAGGAGTTCAAAAAAGGAAGAAAAAGTCAACACAAACAGGAGTGTAAACGGGGAGATGGCAGCAAGGCCATTATTGACATCAAAATACAAGCCATTATAATGAACATTTGGAGACTGGAGGTGAGAAATAGCAAATCACCTACTGGGTACAATGTGCAAAGGTGGGGGTGATGGATATACTTGAAGCTCAGATTTCCTCACCACTTTACAATGCATCCATGTTACCAAAAACCATTTGTACCCCTGAAGCTACTGAAATTTTTAAAAGTGCAATCCATTTTATTTTTATTTTTTATTTTTTTGAGTTGGAGGCTCACTCTGTTGCCCTGGCTGGAGAGCAGTGACACGCTCGTGGCTGCCGCAACCTCGACCTCCTGGGCTCAGGCGATCCTTCCGCGTAAGCCTTCTGAGTAGCTGGAACTACAAGCACGTGCCACCATGGCCGGTTAATTTTTTGATTTATTGTAGAGCCGAGGTCTCAACAAGTTGCCCATGCTGGTCTCGGACCCCTGGACTCAGGCAATCCTCTTGCCTCGGCCTCCCAAAGTGCTGGGATTACAGGCTTGAGCCACCACACCCAGCCCGTAATCCATTTTAAAATGAAAGAAATCTAGAAATAAAAGATCTGTCCTTACAAAAACTCCTGAGTCCACCAGAGGCCCAGGTGCCGACTATGTTGACCCAACAGGTAAGGGAACCAGGACAGGCAGAGACTAGTTGACTGGGGCCATGACAGTAGCTTGAGGTCAATAGCAAAATGCATTCTCTTCGCTCCAGGTGGAAATCAAATATTCAATTCCTAATATGTTGATTAGACTCACTCTTCAACTAATTTATATGAATGTTCTGCTTTCCATACAGATAATAACATCATGTAGGCATAAATGGTAGCTGGATATCTTTGTAAAATGAGCTTGAAATTGCTGAAATAGGAAGAAACAACTGGGGTCTACGCCTCTCAATGGCTACATCCTATTTTTGGTCTTCCGATGGAACTCAATGAGGAAAAGTGAGATTTGCACACGAGACCCCAGGTGATCTGTATTTAAAAGCTCTTGCGTGTAGAGCAGCACGGCTGGGAGTGCACTTCACAGGCTGATGACATTATTTAATTATGCTGCTGTTTCCCGTGTTCCTCATATTCTCGGAATGGTGTGTTAATACCCCGCCAGGTGGATGTGCCCAGGGACGGGCAGAGGGAGGGGCTACCTGCAAACGTTTTTCTGCATTTAGCCAGATCACGCAGAAAAGAAGACTGATGAGAAATGATTACACATACCAAAAAATCACAGCACGATGAGGGAAGATTAGGAAATTTAAAAGGCAAAAAAGAGTTTAAGGATCTGTTATATCTCTGGAGACTTTTGCTACCAGAGTTTCAATCTTGTGTTTAGGTTTTCATGTTCATGTTAGCAAATGAAAAGTTTAAAATAACATCAAACATAGCTTGAGTGAAGGGAATCTGAATATATGCATTCCATATTTTGCCATCTTTTAAGAATTTATCTCTAGCAAGATGTATTCTTATTGTTTATTTCTCAGTTTTCTAATCTCTAGTTTATTATGGTGCATATATCTTGTTGGGCTGTATGGTGCCAATTAAAAAATTTCATACTGCAAGATGAATTCCTATTTTTTAATATAGCTGTTCTTATATCACATACTCTTCTTGATGTTTTTCATCTTTTTAGAGCCAAAATGGGGTGTAAACATTTTAAGAGCATTTAATTCCAACACATATATATTCTTCATTTGAAATTGGAATTGATTTCCATTTTGTGCTATTAAAATAAATGTACTATTCCCAGACATGTAAGGGCCTTCTGCTTGCTTGATTTCTCTTCTATATCATCTTTAGTTCATCAAGCAAACCATAGCTTCTCAATCATCTCAGGACATAATCTATTTTCTTTGCATTGTTATGAATATGAAATCGGATACCAGAATGACACTTATTTTTCTATCCTTAACCACCCCAACATCTGAGCTGAAAGTAAAGCCCCAATGGGAATCAGTCCTTATAATCATCTCCTGATTGTCATCTTTAATCCCCTTCATTTGGACCACTGAAGCTATTTAATTTTCCCTTGTACAAACAATACTACAATATAATAGTAATAAAAGTATAAAGAGAGATAGATTCTATTTTTTAATATTTTTCCTACTCTAATTTGAAAAACTTGAGGACTACATAAAAAGGAATAGTATAATGAACACCTGTATACCCTTACCTAGCTTCGCCAGTTTTAAAATTTATCACATTTGTTTCTCTCTCTCTGCATTTTTTTAAACGTTTGAAAGCAAGTCGTTGATATCATTCCACTTTACTTGTCAATACTTCAGCATGTATTTCTGAGGGACAATTATCTTCTTCTAAGTAGCCACAATGTCACTGTCATACCCAGCTGTTAGTTAATATGCAGACCATATTCAATTTTCCCCTAATTTTCCCAATAGTATTCTCTATGGCTATATTTTTTAAAATCTTGGAGCTAATCTAAGATCATGTATTGCCTTTAGTTGTCTTTTGGAAAATTGCCTTTATGTGTTTCATTTTTGTTCTAATGTACAGACAAAAGGAGGTGAGGCTTAGAGGAGTGATAGACATGTTGATAGCTTGCCTCCCACCATGGGCTGCCCTGTAGCAGGGTGGACAGTGCCTGGGTGAGGAGAGTGTCCTGTCTGTGTGCCTGCGGTGGCTCAGCCCCCACCACAGGACTATCATTACTTAATTATGCCCACTGTTTCTCATGTTCCTTATATTCTCTGAATGGTGTGTTAATACCCTGCCAGGTGGATGTGCCCAGAAACGGGCCATAGGAGCGTACTCAGCCTCTGAGCAAGTCAGCCTGGAGGGGATGGGAAATTACACACTCCAGGGACAACTTTCCATCAATGAGGATCCCAGGTTGGAGCATGAATACCTGACTGTCCCTTCTCTTAGTGAGCTGAGCCTGAGGCTTGCCTTCCAAACCACCTCACAGGAACCTGAGTCCTAATGCTCCCTACCAGTAACCTGCCCATGACACATTCTGGGGGAGTTCTTCCCTTCATTGTCCCTCTCCTTTTACTCACCTGTGCTTCCTGAAATTACTTCCCAAATACATGACCTGCACCCAAGGCCTTGTTGAAAAATCTGCCTTGTGGAAAAGCCAAGCTAAGTTGTCTACCACCATGCCCTATCTGATGGCGAGCCCAGATTTGGACTCGGCAACCTGGCCACAGAACGGATGCTCTTACCCCTAAACTAAACACCATTTCACACACAATGTTCCCTAGAGGGTTAAGTCACTTACTAAGGCCACAAGTCAGTAATTATGACTGAAATGGAAATGCAAACTTGTTTGACTCATTCCAAACCTCTCAACAATAACATCATGTAAGCTCAATGAAGCCTCAAAATGTAGATTGTGATAACAAGGATAACAGAGACTAGATTACTTCCCTTTTGAATTATACTTTTTAACTTTTTTCTTTTTTGAGTCAGGGTCTCACTCTGCTACCCAGGCTGGAGTGCAGTGGCACAATCATGGCTCACCACAGCCTCAGCCTCCTGGGCTCAGGCAATCCTTCTGCCTTAGCTCCTGAGTAGCTGGGGCTACAGGTGTGTACCACCACGCCTGGCTGGTTTTTGTGTTTTTTATAGAGACGAGGACTCACTATGTTGCCAGGCTGGTCTTGAACTCCTGGCCTCAAGCAATTCTCCTGCCTCAGCCTTCCAATTGCTGGGACTATAGATGTGAGCCACCACGCCCAGCCGATTTTTCTTTAGTAAAGAAAAATTTAGTAAACGTCTTTACTAAAACCCATACATCAACAAATATTCTTCAAACCATGATTGAATCGCAAGGACTGTGCTGGATAAGAGGTAGTCATTAATCTCTACACTCAAGAAGAATACAGTATAGTGATAGTAGTTTATTATTGTAGTAATTAAACAACAACATTAATAACAACACACACACGCACGAAAACTCTGATTCTCAATAGGGAGAACTGATTTGTCATTTCACTCTCTTTTTCTCCCAGATATGTCCTTGTTATGACACTTGCCTCACTGTATTGTAGTTGTCTATTTTTGTATCTTTTTCCCAGTAGACTCTGAGTTTCTCAAGGTCAAGGATTCAGTTTTATCTTCAGCATTCAGCACTGGTCTTACCAGATGGCTATTAATATCTCTGTTTCTTCCACGTGGCCAGGGCTGCACTAAACATATTAAGTACCTTGCCGCCTTAAATCTGCAAAACAATCCTGTGATGTAGCTAGCACCTGTGATTGTGTTCATATTCCTTAACAGAGACTGGGGGCAGGTGCTAAGGTCACATGGCTAGTAAGAAGCCGAGCTGGGATTCAATCCTAAAATTCAGCATGACTCCTTGCTCTTTTTACACTGTGTGGCTCCACAGTTGAGCTTTTCTAAAGCCAGACATCACGGAAAATGACTCTGATCACTTCAACATTGTGCACAGTACTGTTGCCGCCGAGCCTCTCAATGCGGCTGCACCCCCAGCCGATGAGACAGCTGCCTTGTCTCAATTAACCTTTACTGAGATGGAGTTGGGTTGACATTAGCTCCCTAAGCACCTCTTCAATCACTCATTCATTCATTCATGCATTCGTGGGTTTTCATTTCAAATCGCTCCTTTGTGAACCAAGTTGGGAAATTCTCATTTTCACACATCACCTATTTTGATGGATTCTGCTCAGTTATTTTCTATTTTCATGATTGACCAGCAGCCGTTTATACATTTTTTTCAACCATCATCTCCTTTGCAGCAGTAGGCCTTCGACCTGTGATTGCTTTCAAGGAGGTCTATTACCAGTTGTTTCTTTTTTTTTGGACGATGGTTCCCTGGTAACTTCAGTTTTCAAATGAAATTGAAATGAAATTGAACAAGATGAATCTCTGTCACTTCTAAATCTATGAAATTTTGGTATACACACATGCACACATATATCTTATGTGCATACACATATATTAGTGTATGTATGTGTGTGTATATACATTTATACATACATACAGGGGGAGACTCCCAAAATACTGAAATTATCTTTTGGAGGGCAGGCCTTTTGGATACAGGCTTCCCCTGCTAGGTAAGTGTTCTAGGAACCCATCAGCATCAGGGTACCAGCTAGTGTTGTTGTGAGAGACTTCAGGGAATTTTTTTTTTTTAAGAGTCTTTCATTGTCCATTTCATAATGGGTGATTTATGAATCTACCTGCCCATACTATGCTGAGTGTTCAGCAGGTTTTTTGTTTTTGTTTTTGTTTTTGAGTTGGAGTCTCACTCTGCCACCCAGGCTGGAGTGCTGTGGCACGTTCTCAGTCACCTCAGCATCAACCTGCTGAGCTCTGGGCAATCCTTCCGCCGCAGCCTTCCAAGTAGCTGGAACTACAGGTGCACACTACCACACCGGCTAAATTTTGATTTATTGTAGAGAGAGTTCTCGCCAAGTTGCCTAGGCTGGTCTTGAACCCGCGGGCTCAGGTAATCCACTCGCCTTGGCCTCCCAAAGTGTTGGGATTATAGGTTGAGCTACCGAGCCCGGCCTGTTCAGCAGTTTTTAACCAAAAACGGCATGACCCCCATACCCTACCCTTCCTATTCACCTGATCTTGCACTGAGCAACTTTTTTGCATTTTCCTGGATGAAAAAGTCCTCAAAGGGAAATGTTTTGCCCATGTGGAAGAGGTGAAACAAAAACTGGCAGAAGCACTAGAAGGCATCAAAATTGATGAATTCAAAAACTGTTTTGAACAGTGGAAAAAGCATCTCGATAGGTGTATTGCATCAAATGGAGAATATTAAAGGTGACTGAAGTTTAAACATGTAAGAATGAATACACAATTTTTTAATAAATAAATTCTGGATTTTTTGGGGGGGTCCCCCCTCATATATCTTGTGCCAAACTCTCAGCACCTTAGTTAGTACTGATGAGGAAAGTACTGATAAGAACGTTGCTAGTCATTGACTTGGGGGCAGGGGGAGCATGCCAGCCACAGACTGGTGGGGCAGCCAAGGTGGTTTTTGTGAATAAAGTTTTATTGGCACACAGCCACGCCCATTCACATATATATTGTCTGTGGCTGCTTTTGTGCTACAATAGTAGAGTTGGGTAGAAAATCTAAAATATGTATAACCCAGTTTTTTATAGAAAAAGTTTGCAATAGAGAAAAGGGCACAGTCATACAATCTGTTTGAACCCTGACTCTGCCACTTAATAACTGAGAGAGCTTGAGAAAATCATAGTCTTTCTGAACTCTAGTTTTTTCATCTATAAAATTATATTAATAATGGATGAAAAAACATAACGAAAATACTTTTTATTTGGTAAACTTTTACTCAGATCTTAACAGAAAAATATGTGGGAAGAGCAGCACTGACAACTATATCAGTTAGTTACTGCTGTGTAACAAATGATTTTAAAACTCAATGGCTAAGGGAACCAGGACTTCTCTATTTTTCAAAAGTCTTTGGGTCACATAGGTGTTGACTGGGCTCCATTGAGTGGATTTTCTTGTATCTACCAGACTTAGTCACACACTTTATGGTTGACTAGAGGATGGTTTTTATGTCATTGTCTTTCAGCCTCTTCTGATGACCCGTGGGAAGTCATTCATGAAGTGTGCTAAAGCAATTGTTTGAGGAAATGAGATTTCTCAAACTGTGATGGCAAGAGTAAAAACTGGTACAGATTCTTTGGGTAACAACTTGGTGGCACAAAAGAAAAACATTTATATATATTGTATGTGCAGCTTTGGATTCAGTGATCACATTTCTAAGAATTTATGTTAGGCAAATCACCATGGACAAACATAAAGATTTATCAATAAGGATGCATACTACAAAGTTACTATAAGGATAAAAATACTAGAAACTGGAAATGTCCAAACATGGGGTCATGGTGAATAAATGATGAACCATCCACGTGATGGAATAACATGGAACCATTAAAAATGAGGATAAAGGAGATTAAGAAATATGCATGATATATTTCTTTGTAAAAAAAATAGTTTCTATGATATATTCATGTTTTGTTTAAAAATGAATATATCTGCATATGTAAGAGAATGTACGATATTAAAACATTAACAGTGGCTGTGTGTGAAAAATACGATCCGTATTGGCATTTATTTTCTTTTTTGTAATTTTTTGGTATTGTTCAAATTTTTCAAAATGATCATGTGTTATTTTTATAATAAAAATTGCTTTACACAAAATAAAATAAAGGAAATCTTTTTTTTTTTTTTAAGGTGTGAGAGAGAGGTATGGCAGAAGCAATCAGCATATATACCATGGGCTGCCGAGTCTTGCTTTCACATTTCTTGTTTGTTTTCCTGCAGGCATTGTGAGATAATGTACACTTTGTCTATTGATTGAAAATGCATTTTATTTCAAATGAGTAACTTGTTGGACAGGAATCATTTATGTCTGTGTAGCTATGCATCAATTGTACTACTCTTGTTTAAGTTATTTATTGTGAGTTAGAATTATGATTATTCTGTCTCTGCCTGAACATTGCTTATGTATAACGATTCTCTTGCCACTTGCAAAAGCCCATGTTTTAACTTGGAAACACCTAAGAGAAGGCATTGCAATAGTATTGTCAGTTTCTGTACTAATATACTAAAAAATAATATAATTGCCAATGTTTGACATATCAGAAGAAAAATAAATTCAGGCTGCATGTGTAACTCAGCTGCATTCTTTCCCCTTCTTCTTCCTCTGTTCTATTTCATGTTGTTGTGCCTGCCAGGGCTTATGATGTGGAGGGAAAGTGTCCCTCTCCTGCTATCTTTGGTCAATAGAAATATATCCATCAAAACATTAATTCTACTCTCAAGTGAGAACCATTCATGACTGTTCATGAATACAATAAGACACTAAGTTAGTTGTTAAGAATACATAGTAGAATAAGACAATGTCAGGGGCTTTGATAGACTTAAAGGCTACCTATTTCAGAACAGAATTGTTATCAATAATAACAATGAATCTGACAAATGCATATGCTTAAAGTTTTATAATTGCATATGCTTTAAAAATTGATCACTCTGGGTGTGGTGGCTCACGCCTGTAATCCCAGAGCTTTGGGAGGCAGAGGCAAGAGGATTACCTGAGCTCAGGGTTCAAGACCATTCTGAGCAACACAGCGAGACCTCATCTCTACAATAAATCTAAAAATAAGTTGGACATGGTGGTACATGCCTGTAGTTCCAACTACTTGGAAGGCTGAGGCGGAAGGATTGCCTGAGCCCAGCAGGTCGAGGCTGTGGTGGCTGTGAGCATGCCATTGTACTCCAGCCTGGGTGACAGAGTGAGACTCCAATTCAAAAACAAACAAACAAATAAATAAATAAAGTAACTTGAGCACTGGGCCAGGTGCAATGGCTCACACTTGTAATCCTAGCACTTTGGGAGCTGAGGCGAGGATTGCCTGAGCCAAGTAGTTTGAGACTAGTCTGGGCAATGTGGTGAGACCTCGTCTCTACAGTAAATAAAAAAATTAGCTGGGTGTGGTGGTTTCAGTTACTTGGGAGACTGAGGCAAAAGGACTGCCTGAGCCCAGCAGGTCAAGGCTGTGGCAGTCATGACTGTGCCACTGCACTCCAGCATGGGAGACAGAGTAAGACTCTGACTCCAAAAAAAGAAAAAATCGCTCATTGCGCATGTTGAGGAAAAAAAATGGTATAGCCACAAATATTCAGAAGCAGGTATTGGGTATAGCTTGGAGTCTGCCACCAGGACGCACACCCCATTCTAGCATATACTCTCCTTCTTCAATAACGTTCATGCACATTGAAAATTACAAAATGTGTATGCATCTCATGTGATAATTGCAAGCTGTTCTATAGAAAAATATCTTTCAAGGGATGGCTAATTAAATTATTGTATTACCACCCAAAGAAATGCTATTCAGTGATGAAAATGAGTGAACATGGATGAATTTTACAAAAGTAATGTTGAACAAAAAAGTAAGGTGCAAAAATACACTTAGAGTTCACTTAAATGATTCCATTGTTATGGCATTTAAAAACATGCCAAATAAAAGTACATATTGTTTAGAGACACTCCTATAGTGGATAGATGTGCTGTGTCTATGCAGTCACTGTTCACTGTGTATACATTAGCTGGGCATTAAGAATCTTAAACCCTTAACTTGGTGAGGGATCATTGCCGAGAGCAAAGGAGGCAGTTTATCTGAGGAAAAGTTCGTGGAGGGCTTCAGATGTACTGTCACGATTGTAATTCTTTGGCTGGTTGGTGAGTGAAATGAAATTTATTATGGTATTTGTATACCTTTCAATATGTCTCAAATACACTATAATAAAATTTAAAACTAAGTGTTTTGGAAGGCACAGGTGGATGTCCCTAGATACAAGTGTGACTAAAAGAAAGAAAATATTTTCATGAATAGTAGATAAAAAGGTGACAAATGAATTTTAAAGGATTTACAGCAGCACATTAAGGTAAGACGCGTGAAGGTAAAAAACGTGAACAGAGATTTTAAGAATATGAACTCGCAACTATGTAGACCAAAGAAAGTTTGCCTGTCCAGGCACTTATTCATGCAGACACACACACTCATATTGAAAGTGTCTAATTTCAAGAAATTGCTTCCTGGGTATTGGGGGAAGTTTCCACGCCTGTGAATGGAATGCTGTTAATCTTCTGCCCCATTTGTGCGAGGTCCATCAGACCATTCCAGGTCTTGTCTGCTTTTATTAGTTGTTACATTTCTAGTAAAGTTAAAGCTTTTAACACTGCTTGGGTGCCTGCAAAGTTGATGCATTCCTCCGCAACTGATGGTGTCTCATGCTGATCCTCTAATGGGTGCATTGAAATATAATCTCCTGGGTTATTTTCCTTCCCTGGCCCATGCACAATTTTATAATCATAGCCATGTAGATATTGTAAACGCCTTCACTCAGGGCATATCGCTGCTTTGAACTGTGAACTGCCAAATATTGTCATGAGTAGTTGATGATCTGTTACCACAGTCAATGCTGGGCAATAAAGAAATGAAAGGACCTGAGCACCAGGGACTGGTAGGCTTCTGTCAAACCCTAAGGATGGGCATGACGCACTTAAATCAGTCTTGTGTAACAGGGGGTAAATGCACTTTCACCCAGATTGGAACACAAGAAAAACTGACACAGATCTAAGAAAGCCTTCATAAATCTGGTGGTGCAGTCTTCTTTGTTTTAAACTGTTAGGTAACGGCCTGTAAGTTTGGATATTGCAAAGTGTGCAAGAGTTATTACCTTCAGCTTCATTTGTCAAGCAATTGGAGATACACAAAATCATGTCACAATGCTTGAGGTTATAATAGCTTCCCAGTCAACACTGCAGGAGAAAAGTCATATTTTTGACTGGGTCTGAAATTCTAGTTTCTCTCTTTCTCTCTTTCTTTCCCTTTCTTCCTTCCTTTCTTTCTTCCTTCCTTCCTCTTTTTCTTTCTTTCCCCTTCCTTCCTTCCTTCCTTCCTTCCTTCCTTCCTTCCTTCCTGGTCTCACTCTGTCACCTAGGGTAGAGTGCAGTGGCACAATCATGGCTCATAGCAGCCTTGACCCCCTGGACTCAGGCAATCCTTTCACCTCAGCCTTCCAAGGAGCTGTGACTGTAGGCACGCACCACCACACCCACCTAACTTTTTTTTTTTTTAATTTTTTGTAGAGATGATGTCTTGCTGTATTGCTCAGGTGGATCTTAAACTTCTGGGCTCAAGCAATCTTCCCTCCTTGGCCACTGTGCCTGACCAAAGTCTAGTTTCTTAAGAAACCGAGACCTGCTTGGTCTTGGTGCTTCAGCTTCTCCATCTGTAAAATGGAGATGATAATGGTTTCCCTGTCCTGGGGTGTCTGAGGATTAGTTCATGTTCAAAAGGAACTTTGAGCACTGCATGAAAGTTAGGAAGACAAATTGCAGAATATCTCAATTTTGATTTTTCTTTTAGACACGGTAAAGCTCAGTTTTAAGTTTATTTTATTCAGTGCCTTTGTTTACTTTTTTTTCATATTGAAAAAAAGAAAGAAAGCTAAATTTACTCTACCAAGCTTTCCATGTAGCTTAGAATTTAGAGTAGTTCTTAAGTGAGTGCTAAAAATAACAACATATTTGCCTCCTAAAAAATTCACTTTATTTATGTGACTCTTTGATGTGTTTAAAGAACAAAAATGACCTTTTGATTTTCTCCTCTTTCAAAGAGTTTTTTTTCAGTGAAAAATTTAAAGGACATGAAATTTAAACATAATTTGCTCAGTGCACACAAAATTTACTGTTTGTAAATGCCATGTGTATCCTTTTGTCCGGCTCAGAATCTGTCATCTTGTAGCCCATTCTTGATGACCGGGTGTCTGTTTTGTTTCTTTCCACCTGGCACTTCAGCCAGAGTGAGAGAGTCCCTCCTCCCAGCACCCATGACCTTCCCTGCTACATGGCAAGGTGGGTTTTTGTTCAAACCACCATAGTGTGTCTTTTTAGCATCTCTATCAATTCATGGAATGAAGCTCTAACAACAGTTTAGTGGACTATATTTCTACTATATTGTAGACACTGCTTGAGGAATTTTATGCATTTTATCTGATTTCCCTGCCACTAACCCCACCAGGTACTCACTATATTTCTCTCCATGTCATGGTTGAAGATGGGAGATCAGGAAGGTTAATAATTTTTCCTAGGTTACAGAGCTGATAAGTGATGGAGGCAGGATTCAAACCCAAGCCTGTAGAGTAATTTTTTTACTCCTCTCTTCCTTTTTTCCTGTCTGCAGATAAAGCAGCTATTGTGGTTTTAATGTATGTCCACAATTCATTGACATTTCTTCCTTCAAAAGGTGGAACAAATTCCCTCCATAGGATGTCCAGATGTGTCTAGATGGCTTGTGAAGCATACAGAAGGAGTCAGAGTTTCCTTCTTGAAGAATCTTTCTCCTGGTCCATCACACCAGGGGAAGTCAGCCACCTTAGGGAGGATGCTTACTCAGCCTGATGGAGAGGCCTACAGGTTGAGGGCTCCTGCCATGACCAGCATCAACTTACCTGTGGGACTGGGTCTTCTAGCCCAGTGGGGTCTTTGGACGAAAGCCTTGGCCTACGTTGTGACCACAGGCTCAAGAAACATCCTGCAAAGCTAGGGTGAGAGCCACATAGCAAGACTGCTCTCAGTTTCCTGACCCACAGAAACTGTGTGAGACTGGGTGTTCATTGTTGCTTTAAACTGCTGAAATTCAGGGCATTTCTCATACGGCAATACACCAGCAAATAGACCAGAGAGCAGAATTGATATGGGAAGTGATTTCAACAGTTTGGAATCCTAGGCCAAAATCAATTAGAAAAAGTTTAAAGTAGCTACTGTTTTAGATACTTAAAATCAATTGCACAAGTTAAATACCTAATGCAGAAGCAGTTAATTTTAAAATAACTGGAATTTACCACAACTTCAAATGAACTCATAGTGTGATTCTTTAAAAAATAAAAAAATCAATTTGAATGTTGTCTTGGGCTGTGTTCATGGAAAGAGTTATTCTTTCCCTGCTGTTTTCTAGACAGGTCAGACAACAGCTGGAAACTCAGCTCTATTCTGCGGACCCCATTTTAAGAGGCACTTTGACAGTCAGAGCACTCCTGGGGCCACGAGAGCTAGAACTCTCATTCAGTGAGGCGTCATTGAATAATCTGGAGTTCTTTGGTTCAGAGAAAGAGAGAAACAATGATTCTAGTTTGCTGTCTTCAGCTTTCAAAAGAGGTCCAGTGCAGAAACGAGAGAGGACTTGTTCTGTTTTGCGCCATGGAACAGAACTAGAACTATGGAAAGGCAGTTCCAGAGGGCTCCTGGGACTGCCAGCTTGGAGGATTCAGGAGGAGCCATGGAGAAGCTCTTGAAGAGATATTACCTGTGTGTGGGAGGTTGGACTAAGCCCAAGGGGCCTTTACAACTAAAATTCTCAGTGGCATTAGAACCCAAATTGGGGCTGGGCATGGTGGCTCATGACTGTAATCCCAGCACTTGGGAGGCTGAGGCAGGGGGATCACTTGAGCCCAGGAGTGTTTGAGGTCAGCCTAGGCAACATAATGAGACTTTGTCATTCCAAAAAAATTTAAAAATGAGCTGGGAGTGGTGGCATTCACTCTAGTCCCAGCTGCTGGGGAAGCTGAGGTGGGAAGATCACCTAAGTCCAGGAGTTTGAGCGTGCTGTGAGCCGTGATTTCGCCACTTAGCCTGGGCAACAGAGTGAGATCCTGACTCAAAATAAAGAACCCCCAGGCTGGGTATTGGTGTGCTAAAGTGCTAAATATATCCACACAGAGCACTTTTGGTGTTGGTTTATGAATGTGGAATCCTGTTTTACGTAATTTCCTCCATCTTGCCTGTAACAATCCTCATTTCTATCTGCAATGCACAAGAACACTGCCTTGCCCGAGGTGTAGTGGCTCTTTCCATCTTTTGGTCAAAACACTGTGCGTCCTGCCCATTGTTATTTCAATTTGCATTTCCCTGACTTGTAATTTGGAGCTTCTTACATGGTGGTTGCTATTTGGATTTTACTCTTTTGTGAGTTGCCTGTTCGTATCTTCGGTGCATCTGCTGTTGGATCCTTTCCTTGTCAGTCTTAGGGGGACTGTGTATCTTGTCAGTACTGTCCCTTTCGTGAGAGCGACTGAAGCAGCGGGATGAAAGTGGACCGCAGTGGAGAGGAGGAGGTATTGCTGAATGATCCCCCTGCCTTAGTTCTTCCCCAGGCCTGCCTCAGGAGTCCTTACTTGATTCTTGACCAAATGTGTTAACCAAATCATCAACAGAGCTTAAATAAAAATTATGGAAAGGTAAATGTTATATAGCATTTGTCCTTCTCTACTCAGTAGATTGCTTCATATGCCACATGGGAGAATGTGCACACTTGCTGAATTTCAAGAGGAATGCAGATTCCTTAGTTCACACCGCAATGATCTCATTCCTTGCAAGTGATACCACTTGCCTTATTTTGATGAGAGAATACGTGGACCTTTCTAGGTCATTTAGGATGCATAGCCCCATTCCAAAATGCAAGGTGTATGCTAAAAAACTGGAATAATCTTTTGGAGGGCGGGTCCCTTGTAGTACAGGTTTCCCCCCTAGGTTCTAGGAACCCACTAGCATCAGTGCACCAGCTAGCATTGTTGTGAAGAGGCTGTGTTCAGCTTCAGTGAATTTTTTTTTTGGAGATTCTTTAAATGCTTTTGCCTATTTCATGATGGTAATTTACAAGTGTACCTGCCCACACCAAGCTGAGTGTTCAGCAGTTTTTGACCAAAAACATCATGCCCTCCATGCCCCATGATCCCTATTCACCCAATTTCGCCCCGAGAGACTTTTTGTTGTTTCCCAGGATGGAAACTGTCCTCAAAGGGAAATGTTTTGTCAATGTGGAAGAGGTGAAACAAAAAATGGCAGAAGCATTAAAAGGCATCAAAATGTACAAGCTCAAAAACTGTTTTGAGCAGTGGAAAAAGCATCTCAATAGGTGTATCGCATCAAACAGAGAATGATTAGAAGGTGACTGAAGTTTAAACATATAAGAATAAATACAGAATTTTTTATAAATAAATTCTGTTTTTTGGGGGGGTCTTCCCTCACAATTTCTCTTTGTTCATCATTTTTCTGAAATTTTTTTTTTCTGAATCACACATTTCTCCTGACTGGAGCCTGAGGAGTTAGGGAGTCAGCTGCAAGAGGGTTGTTCAAGGTCACCCACCTCACATTTAATACAGCAAGATAGCAATACTCAGAAAATTGCACAGATGGGTAAGAAATTGAGATTAGTCAGGAGTAAGTTTTCAACTATAAACCCGCTGGAAATGCTCCACAAATCTGGTGTTGAGCTTTCTTGCAGCCAAATAAAAAAGGGAAAAGCAATTGCCTACAAAAGTCACAGAGTTCACATGTTAAATATTAATCTGTTCCTTTGGAAATCATTCAAATATCCCTATTATTTGGCCAGAGATTATTTTTTCCCCCATAAGGCTAGTCATGTCACAGACAACATACGTTTCAGCCTCATTTTTCCTTACATAAGAAGAGGGGTCTGATCAAGGATTATCCCCTTGGTTTCTTCTAGCTCTTATATGCACTGACATTTTTATTTAGTTTTAAATTTTAAAATATTTTGAGTCATGATCTCACTCAGTTGCCCAGGCTGGAGTGCAGTGGCATGATTATGACTCACCGCAGTCTCATACTCCTGGGCTCAAATGATCCTCTTGTCTCAGCCTCCTGAGTAGCTGGGACTACAGGCACATGCCACCATGCCCACCTAATTTTTTTTAATCTTTTTTTTTTTTTTTTGTAGAAATGAGCAATCACTGTTGCCCAGGATGGTCTCAAACTCCTGGCCTCAAATAATCCTGCCTCAGCCTCCCAAAGTGCTGGGATTACAGGTATGAGCCACTGTGGCTGGCAATTTTTGATGTATTACAATGTTAACTTTTTTGCTTATTGTATAACTTCCTAGGAAACATCCAATAAGACATTGACTGGGCGCATTCTTCTGATTCTATCATTTAGCTATGCAGAATTTGGCAGAGCCAAGTATAATGTACAAAAATTAGAAAACCTCTCCTTAAAGATAGCATAAGCCTTTATGAATACTTATATTCTATATCC
>CAUYQG010264586.1:0-21412 GCA_963574415.1 Tarsius wallacei
CCAGTATGGACACTTGCACGTGACACCAGTATAGAGGTTAAATTAACATGTTCTGCCACTTAGGTCACATGCAACCCTCTGACACCACATGTTTATGCAGAACAGTTTTTAAAACCAGTTAGTGAACCCAGACAAGGAACAACCCTAGGCAGACAACACACAAAGAGAAATGAGAAGAGTCTCAGCAGGGAGCGAGGACACAGGCCCCAGGAGAGATGGCTGTCTCCCCGCTGATCTCCATTCACCTTGGCCTGCAGAACTAAGGCTGTGGACCCTGGCCTGGAGGTCAAGGCCCTGCACTGTGGGCCCCAGACCTCTTTGCAGCTTTACCTCCCATCCCCACCCTCCATGCCCCAAGGCTTCAGCCAGAATGGACCTCCCTCAACACACACACACACACACACACACACACACCAGGGCACTACCTGCATGGCACCATGTCCCAGGGCTCAATAAAAATAACTCCTGACCTAACCACACTTAGGTTTATTCTCTAGTCCTCTTTCCCCAAACCCTGGATACATGGTCCTTGGAAGAAACAAGCAGCAGCCAGATGTCCAATGTCTCTTGAGTTAATTCCATCTTCCCTGGTGAATTACAACTTCTTGCAGACACAAAGGCGAGCAGAGAGACAAATGACACATAAACAAGAGCTTCACTGCCTGGGGGGAGGGGGGGCATGGAGAGTGACGTCAGTTTTCCCAGAAACCCATTTATCACGATAACAAGGTCTCAAGTGCTTAGGCTGCTCTTTCAGCTTCAGAATCTGGCGTACAATTATGCTCTTCATCATACAGTATGGCAGGGCCAGTCAGAGCAAACTGGAACCATGCAAAGCAAACCAAGTGGCCCTAAACCATCCCCCTCACCCAAATCTGCAGAACAAAGGGGATCTCCGGGCTGCCCGAACTGTGCCTGAGGTGAAACGCAACCTTCTGGAATTTTCCCCTTTGCAGCATCTGCCCTGCAGTCCTAATCCAGGCAAAAGAAACTGGTGAAAGAGTATGGACAGGTCAATGCAAATTCATTAGCTGACTAGAAAAATCATTAGTGTCATTTTTTGTTCACTAAAGATGGAGCAAGTATAATTCAGGAGAGTAGTTTCTCTACTTAAGTATGCCATCTCTAAAATGCAGGTAATGAGCAAAAAAGTGCCCTGGGAGCCCTCAAAACACCAAAGCAATAAATATATGGTGCCAATCTTGGGGGAAAGAGAATTCTCTCAAATTCCATTATGACAGAGCATTGCCCCCTATCCTCTACTAGTCCTTCCACATCATGACCACATAGAGGGTTCGGTGCTAGGGTGTGCTGGGGTGTGCAGGGGATGTGGGAGGTGTCTTTTCCAGACTCAGTTGAAGGCCACTGTGGCTAACATCCTTCGTGACTAAACAGGCCGTAGAGTTGTTGGGTAGGGCTTCTATTGCATGCATGAGTCTTGGAAGTTCAGTTCTTGTGCACATAATACAGGTCCATTGCATTTGAATGAATACCACAAAGGACTCTGTAAAAAAATACTGTTTCTGTACTGTGTCCATGAATAGATAGATGTCCAACACTATGGCTAGCCCTTGTCAACTATACCAGAAAAAGGAGAGTTTTAGAAAAAGTTCATGACTTTTAAGTTTATAGTCTGAAGAGATAAGTTGTGGACAACAGTGAAATAATGAGAGAACTATAGAAAATTCTTTGGGATGTTCCCCTCCCCCTGCCTGTGAGATGGCTGGGGCTGATATTAATATATACTCTGAGAGGTTATATGCTTATCTAAGGTCACCTAATGAGGCACAGAGCAGGCCCCCAAAGCTGCATCTGCTAGTTTTTGCATTGAGCTGTCTGTTTGTGTCATATTTTGGGGTCCAGACTGTAAGTGCTGGCCGTAGAAAGAACATATCATTGATTCTGGCTTGAATCAATCCCACAGTGTGAACCATGGTGCTTTCTCCAGTGGCAATCCAGGTAATGGTCATTCTCCCAAATGAAAGAACCTGCAGGGACTGGCTTTGCCCTCCAAAATTAGACTGGGTTGGCCTGGGGCGGTTGTCCCAGAGCAATTGCCTGCAGGTGGGGAGAAGATGGCCGCTGCACTCTGGCCTTGCTATCACATGGCAGTTACCCCTTGATTCCCCTTGAAGCTTCCTCCCTTAGCAGTCCCTACCACCATACACTAAAAGTAATATTATACCCCAAGCAGGTAAAACTAAACTCCAATATTCACCTAACTTTACTGGGAATGAGGTACTGAAGAAAGTTTATATGACCCCAAATATTAAAAATTGTTGTATCTCACCTGGGAGTATATAGGCAGTCATTCCATTATTTTCTAACTTTTATGTGTGTTTGAGATTTTTCAAAATAAAAAGGTGGGGGAGAATTACAGAGCCCCCCCAATGCAAATAGCCCCTTCCCACAAGGAGTTTACAATTTAATGGTGGAGGCAGACACAAATAACTCTATCGTGGTAAGTGCTACACAGAAGAGAGACTGCCTGACATGAGATTTCATTACAAGGGAACCTAGTCCAGCAGTGGATGGGGGCAGAAGGTAACAGGAAAGGCTTCCTGAGGGCTTCACATAGGAAATGGGTAGGTGTGAAGATGAGTGAGATCTCATTTCTGCTCTTGGTTTGGGAAAATTTCATGTGTTAACTCACCCACTCTTATTTTCATTCATTCCTTCGGCACGTATTTATTGGGCACTGACTCTTTCAGGCCCTGTGCCAGGTGCTGGGGATATAGTGGTAGCCAAGGCACGCAGGAACTCTGCCCTCTCAGAGCTTCCAGATGGGAGGCAGGAATAAACCCTGTTTCCTCTTTACATCCTAAATCCTGGAAATGTGAGTGTTAGCGGTGTTCTTATTACAAAACTGCATTACAGCAGAGTGATTTGTCTGTATAGTCTAATGAGATTTTGATCTGCAGTCATGTGCATAGCATTTACTTTGTGGAGTTTCTGCTGTAAATTTTCTATTAATTGCTGGCTTTGTTGCCCAGCGCGGCCCCTGCCTTTGTGTGTTATAAGGGAACAAACCTATTGCATTAGCCTGAGCAAAACTAATTAGGAAGATAAGTCCCCTGAAAAAAGGTATTCCAAAACTAAATAGGACTGATTTCTGGACTTGCCTGGGTTACTGGATGATCAGAGCCATGGTTTAATACTAGAATGAACAATTCAGAAGGACTTTTAGTTGCATGTTCATTAAAACTACCTTCAAGACAAATGAAAAGAAAGAAAAGAAAAAGAAAAAAAGGAAAGGGAGGAGGGGGAGAAGGAAAGTATGGAGAGAGGGAGGGAGGGAGGAAGAAAGGAAGGAAGACAGACCATGGATGCAGATGTAACATGTTTCTTTGAACTATCTCAAAATGCTTTCATCTGTATAACTTCATTTTCTCCAGCAGCTTCCTGGAAAGTATTATTGTTGTCATTTTATGGGTGCAGGGAGACCAAGTACCTTAGTCCAAAGTGTTATTGTTGGTCAGTGGAGGACACAATGAAACACCTACCCGATGGCACAGATTCCGTTTTTAAAAACACTGTTCTTTTCATGATGTTTCTAAGAAATTAATATCCTGCCATGCCCTCTCTTCCTCCTCTTCTCACTGCACTCCCCCCCATCATCCCCCCAGGGGGGCCAGAGAAGCGTGTACTTGGGTGATTTGGAGGCTCTCTGATGTTAAAAAGATTTTCAACTTAAATCCAAGATAGCACAGTCACGGGTTGTGTGGGTTTTCTTTTTTTCTTCTCCATATTGCTTTAAATAAAAATTTTGGAGCCACCAGCCATGTAATGATGGATTATTTTAAGTAACAACTGGAGGGGGGTGCAGAATAAATTAGAAACACAGACCCTTCCTCCTCAGTTTGGCAGGAGGAGGCTTCTGCTGCTGGGATTTGAAACCGTGGGTTTCTCTGCTGCCTGCACAGAGGAAGGAGGCCACATGCTCAGGAGGGTGAGAAATAATGTTATCCTCTTCTTCGGTGTCTTCTCATTAGAGGCAGCCATCTGCTGAATTATGCAGCGTGCTCTCAGCTGGCCCTGGAGTGGGGTCATCTATTCCACTCACTTAAAGGTGACCAAGGAAAAGATTTGCAGGCCTGCTCAGGGACAGGCCTCAGGGCCCAGGTTTCCCCTGCTAGGGCCCTCTCTGACCCCTAATGAAGGCCCTGGGGTAACAGGAGCAGAACTCTGCTTTCCTGGCCCTGATGAGGTGTGAGGTGGTGTTCAGTTTCCTTTCACATCTGAGGCCCCCAGCTCCTAACACTGGCGCTGAGGCAGGAACTGGGTTTTTTCAGATCCCCGTTAAACAAGACCAGATGGAGGCAGAGGCAAATTCAGGCTCCCCAGAGGGCAGTTGGGCATTCACCCAGAGGCCTGTGGGTAAACTTTCTTTTCTGTTTTAGTAGATTGGAGGTTACAGTGGCCAGAACACCTAGAAAACTCTTTCTAAACTGCTCCACTTGAAAGGAATCTGTCTGGCTTTTGTGGGAAAGTTGACCCACCCAGAGCAGGGGTCACCCCTGGCCTGAGGTGGAGATATTTTACCTAGACGCTGGCTTGTTGAGTTAGGTAGGCTAGTTTGCCCCGGGGCTCCTGAGCAGAACTTGGCGGCTGGCCAGGCTGAGGCTTAGGCCAGAGTCGGAAGAGAGGAAACTAGGGGAGAAAAACGGGAGTGAGTGAAAAGTAGGAGCATGGGCCCTCCACGGCATCAACTGCCTTAGTTGCCTTCCATGGGTCAGAACCACCTTGGTGAGCCCCAGGCTCCCAGATTCTGTTCCTTGACCCTTCTCCCTCTGACCATCATCAAGCCACAAGCCCAATGTCCCAGAATGTAACCAGCATCAAGAAATACATCTGTCACTTGAGTCAGCTTTTCCATTTGAGAGTGGCAGTTGGCTTGACAGGGGCCTGGATCCTAGCACCATTCTCTGACACGAAATCACTCTGTGACACGGGCCAAGTCACTTCCTCTCTCTGAGTCTCTGTTTCCCCTTTTGTAAACAAATGGGTTGGATTAGGTGATCTTTAAAGGGCGTCTCCAGCTTGAACATTGTATGGTTCTTATGTTTCCTTGTTCTCCAGCCTGATTTCTTTTAGGTCCTTGCTGGCTTCTGCTTCCGAATTAGGTGGCAGAATTTAATTCCACCCCTTCCCTGCTTTGACCCCGTGAACTGGGTGGGGAGAGAGCTGTCAAGAGGGTGAATCTATGCTTGTAGCTCAGCAGGGTCTCTGTAAGTAGAATAGAAACAATCCTTCAGATATTGTCTGGCTGTGTAGGTGTATACAGCTATTGTCTTCCTATAAAAGTACATGACAGCTGAATGTTTGTCTATCGAGTCCCACTTTAAATGCAGTAGGAGAGCTGGCTATTTCATGGAATCCTGCTGTGAGTCCTTTTATAGAATGAAAAGCCACTCTGGAATTTATCTTGTGTATTAAAATCAGAGTTGTATCTATTGGATTTGCCAAAAATGGGCCTCCCCCTCTCTTTGGTCTCTGTTGTGCTTCCTCAGGGTCCCCTAAGCTGCTCCCCAACTGAAGGACATTTCTGAGGCCCCTTAGGTGTGCTGCCAACTTTTGCAGGCCTTATTTCTCCTTGGCACGGCCTCCAAATTTCTCGCTCCCAGTACAGGGCATTGCTAGTACTCTCAGTTTCCTCTCAGCCTGGCTTAATCAGCATGAGGGAAATTCTTGTGTTGGGTACATTAAAGCGTTTTTTGTTTTGTTTTGTTTTTTTTACTTCTGGGAACTTATCAGTGCTTTTGTGGTTCTTATGGTTGATAATACAATGGCATTCACTCCCTTGACAACATTGGAGGCAGCAGGTGACCCTATTAGCCACCTGATTGTTTCATCAAGACTTTTTGCTACATGTTTCAGGATATATGATTTGACTTCTGGTTTACATGAATCTTTAGAATGAGAAGTTATATTGTATAACAATGTTATGTATATAGAAAATAAATCATAATAAGGAGAATAATAAGGTTTCATTGTATTATTGGTAAAATAAATGTCTTTCATACGATAAAACTGCCTGAAAGCTAAATGCTCTGAGTAACCAAATTGTCAAGCACCATTTTAGTTGTAATTAAAGATTTTTCTAAAATATCTGAGGCCACTTTCCTATGCAGGAAAATATCATCATAGAATCTTTTCCTTTAAATAAAAAAAAAATTGTGTTCTTGTTTATCAAAGTAAAATACGCTTATTGTAGAAAATTTGGAAAACACAGCAAAGCAACATCATCTCCAAGCCCCCTACCCAAAAGTAACCACTGACATCATTTTGGTGTGTATTCTTCCAGTCTTTTAAAAAATGTATGTATACTTTTCCCCATTATTGGGATAATCCTGTGTGTACAGGTTGGATTTGTTGTTGTTGTTTTGCCTAACAAACAGTATTTGGTGAGCATTTCCTCATGCCATTAAATGTTCTTAGAAAATATTTTTCTCAGCTACATAATATTCCATCATGTATAGTCTTGGAGATTTGTAGGGTCTATCAGAGATTGGTACTCAGAGCTGGGGATGAAGGTGGAGGAAGGGAAGGTGTGAGAGCTTGGGCCCACTACTGAGTGAGTGGTGAGGGTACTGAAGAGAATCCTTATTCAGTATTTCTGTCCTTTCCTAGAGTTTGGATGTGAAAGACCAGAGGAGAAAGTATAGGGAAAGCCCAGTCATTGGCAATGAGTTCCAAACTTTTTGCTTTCATCTTTCAGAATGCCAGCTACTAACTTAGGTCCCCCACCCCTGGTTTTAAACAGAGGCAGGAAATTCTCCATTGACACATGTGTACCATCAGTTCCCAGAGGCCTCAAATACTACCTTGTTTGCTCTACCACAGAGGTTGGGAGAGGGCAGAGGGGAGAGGGAGACAGAGGTTGCCTACTTGGATGCTTATGGGACTCTTTATTTTCAGAGTAACAGCGATAGGAGAAAGATACACAGCTAGAATCGCCATAACTCATTCTTTATCATGTGAACCTTACGAATATTCAGTTAAAAGACGAAATTGGTGTGTCCTCAGGAGAGGAGGCAGAAGAGAAAGAGCAGTCTTTCTGCCTGTGATATGAAATGTGGTATAACGTATTTCAAAACCGCAGGTGACTGCAGATGAGGAGAAAACAGGAAATGTAATTGGGGAGGGGAGTGGGGGCTCTCCCAATTCTCAGGAGCCCTCTTTCATTTTGCCTTCCTTTTAGCTTCTCTCAGATTCTTTGCATCCTAATTACCCCTGCTGCAAAGCTGAGTGAGAACTCTCCTTTCTTATGCTAAAGATGTTTTAAAATTACACAGGTAATGTGTGAATACATTTATGCTAGAAAAGAATCAAACAATACGGAAGTATACTGACTGCCTCCCTGCCTAAGTCCCTACTTCCATTCCCCTCCCCTGAGGTAGCCACAGTTCTTGGTTTGGTGGCTGTCTTTTCAGTCCCTTTTCTATGGTGTTCACATACATTTATGTACAAAGACACTTATACAAGGCTTTTGTGCACAGATGGGCTCATACTGTGCTTATTGTTCTACAACTTCTATTTTATCATATGTCTTAGAGATAGTCACTTCAGTACATATAGAACTACTATGTTCTTCTTTTTTTTTGAGCTAAGAAAGATAAATTTATTAAAGAGAAGATACATTGTGAAGGGCACAGTGGACAGGACAGCAGCAAGAATATCTGCTGTCTACTGCCCACATTCTTCTTAATGACTGCAGAATATTCCAGAATATGTATGTACCATAATTTAAATAAATATTTTCCTATTGTCATACTTGTAGGTTTTTTCCCTAGTTTTTCAGCATTATAGAAAATGCCAAAAATAAATAATAGATTTTCTTGTACACAGATCTTTGTACAAATCTGAGAGGAGGTTGCAGGGCTATGGGAGATGTGTAATTTAAAATTTTGGTGACTTCGGCTTTCCAGCGTTTCTGTTCAAGCCTTGAACATGGCACCACCTGCTACTAAAGATGATAACTTGAAGTTTTAGTGTCAGACATGCTGGGCCAAGTTGCCAGTTCCGTCTCCTCTTGTGCATATTGTAGTCAAGGGAACGTTCAATTAACTGCAATCAAAGTAATCAGGGCCTTAATTAATAAGGCCACCTTAAGGAGAAAGAGGAAAGAGCTAAGGTATTAGAGATTTAGTAAGAGAGGAGGGAAGAAACTTACAGGGTCAGTTCTGGGGTCAGTGTACATTCAGTCTAATGCTCTGTCCTTTCTGCCTCTACATCTTTAGCTCTGAACAATGACGACTGATATTCATAACAATGACCTTGACATCTTATAAGATTCATCAAAGCAAGAGTGCATGGTGTTTGCCAGACAGGATTTCCTAAAGCAGAAACTATACAAATACATTTTTGAAGCTTTCTTAACTACAGGGATTGAGACAAAAAATTTGCTGCTTAAATACTTGTTAGCAAGAAGGACACATTAACCGGGTCCCATGTCCTCACTTCCCAAGTTCTTCAGTAAGTTTAGGTGTATTGGACACTGGATAACAGGTACAGAAGAAATAAGAATTCTAAAAGTCACCAGTGATCTTCATCAAATCCAAATCAATGACTGTTTTCTGTCATTCTTCTTGTCTTTCCCTTTAGATTCTGCTGATAGAAAACTCTTGGGTTATCTGGTATTTTTCTTTCTTTCTTTCTTTCTTTTTTTTTGAGTTGGAGTCTCACTCCGTTGCCCAGGCTGGATTGCAGTGGCACGCTCACAGCCATCGCAGCCTCGACCTGCTGGGCTCAGGCGATCCTTCTGCCTCAGCCTTCCGAGTAGCTGGAACTACAGGCACGTGCCACCACGCCTGACTAATTTTTTTGATTTATTGTAGAGATGAGGTCGTACCAAGTTGCTCAGGCTGGTCTCGATCTCAAGGGCTCAGGCAGTCCTCTCACCTCGGCCTCCCAAAGTGCTGGGATTATAGGCATGAGCCACCGCACCCAGCCTATCTGTTATTTTTCTGATCATTTTTCCCTCTTGACAGAATCCTCATCTTCCGTTTCTTACTTGTGAGCATTTCCTATCGTCAGTCTTTAGCATGTCTCTCTCACTCCTAAATTTATAGTTCAGTCCTGAATTCTCCCTGAGCCTTCAGTTCCATATTGCTAACTGCTTACTGAATTTCTTTTCCTGGATGTCTCATCATCAAATTAAAAAATTATCTTATTTTCCTTAATATATAAAATGCTTTTATAAATTCAAAAGAGAAAAATACCCATAAAAAGGCAAAGATATGAATAGTCAACTCACATGTATATACATACACAATTAACAATGAAAAGCTGTTCACCCTCACTAGTAGTAAAATGTAAATTAAACAACATGATGCCATTTTTCAGTGATTCAATTCACAATGGTTAAAAAGCCTGTGAAACTCAGTATTTATGGGTAAACAGATACTCTTACATATTGGTGGTGGAAATATAAATTTATATGATTCTCATGCTGTGTCACTGTGTACCAAAGTGTTTGAAACATGTGTGCTCTTTGATCCAGCAGGCTTCGCTTCTAAGAATTTAACTTAAGGAAAGAATCAGAGCTATATGTAAACATGTAAGAACAAGAATTATTCTTTGCAATGCTGAGAACTTGGAAAGATACTAAATGACTAACAGTGGAAGACTGGTTAAGAAAATATGGCAAGGGCTGGGTTTGGTGGCTCAGTCTGTAATCCCAGCACTTTGGGAGGCCGAAGCAAGTGGATTGCCGGAGCCCACGGGTTCGAGACCAACCCGGGCAACTTGGTGACACCTCGTCTCTACAATAAAACAAAAAATTAGCCAGGCGTGGAAGCGCGCGCCTGTAGTTCCAGCTACTTGGAAGGCTGAGGCGGAAGGATCGCCTGAGCCCAGTAGGTTGGCGCTGGGGTGGCCGTGAGCATGCCACTGCACTCCAGCCTGGGTGACGGAATGAGACTCCAACTCAAAAAAGAAAAAAAAAAGGAAAATATGGCAAGTTCCTACCATGTAATGCCATGTAGCCAACAAAAATAATATTTTAGAGGGACACTCAGCTATTCAAGAAAACATCTATACTTTATCAACTGTCAAATTACTGTCAGTTTATTAAAAGGAATATCTGTATATTCCTGATCCCGTCTATTAGTAAAAAAAAAGAGTATATAGACTGGAGGGAATTACATATAAATATTAACAGTGGTTATCTCTAGACAGTGATATTATGAGTGGTTTTTCTCCTTTATAATTTTTTCTAAAATTTCTATAGTGGACATTGATTACTTTTATAAATTAAAAAAACCCTGGTAAATGTACTTTTTTCAGTAACAGCTTACTTAAAACCAGATTCCTTGATGTTTTCAGTAAACAGGCTCCGTTTTCTGGCTTCCCTCTGTCTATCCATGGTGCTATCGATTCAAACTCCCAGACTTAGCCCCTTGCAGTCACTCCCTCTGCTGATCACTCAGTGACTCATTGAGTGTCATCCCTTCTTTAGGATGCCTCTCAAACTTGTCCCTTCCTTTTGAGTCCCAAGTAAGGTCAGTTCACTTCAAGCGGTGTTGTTGCAGTGCCTGGATGTCACTCTGCCGGCTCAACATTATCAGAGCCATCTCCTCATATGTCTCCCTGCCCCTACTCTCTCTGTCCTCCAATCATGAGCACCCTACAACTGGAATGATCTTTTAAAGATACTACCTGTATCATGGCCCTCCCTGCTCAAAATCCTCCAAACCCCATTGCCTAGGGAATAAAGTTCATAATGGTTTCTTCTGTTGTTTAGGGCACTTTATAGAACTGTGTTTGGTGGAAGATAATGGTGGGCGCATGGGAGGTGTTTGGTGTGGAGCTCTTCCCCACTTCCTTCCACTGTCTTCAGTTTGAAAGTTCCTTTCCTCTCCTTTTGGCTTTGGAGCACTTGAAGTTTCTTGGTGCTGAATTTGGAGTCTGGAAGAGGCAGTCAAGAGTGATGAAATATGGCTCGGGAAACCTCAACTCTGAGCTCATCCCAGTTACCGATGCCTGCTACATAGGAGGCTCCATCAGGAAACCATATTGGCTCTTAAGTCCTTGCATCCCCACAGTGTCCAGGACCTAGAACCAGTGGGGGGAAACTTATATCTTACTTTGTTTGCTTTAATAAAAAGAAGAAGGGGAAATGGGAAGAAGCAGCGGAAAGGGGTGAATGTAGAACAAAGCCCTGAGTGACATGAGCCTCTTGTGAAGCTCAGCTGTCTTCAGGGGACCCTCTGGGGCACAGGATATGCCAACTCTGACCAAATGATGGCATATGGTCATCTGTCAAGAATGCTCCACTGGGAGTGTGTGGGGTGAAATGAGTGAAGGTAATGAACTTGCCAGATGGCTCTCACCGGCACTAGCCCCGTCACTTGCTCTTGGAAGATCTGATGACACTGATGGGAGCAGGATCCCAAGCTGGATGAGGGGGACTTCTGGAAACCAGCTCTGACAAGCTCAATTGCTGAGAAGCTCCTCCATCATCACAGGCCCATCCCTCCCAGGGCAAAAATGTGTCCTTATTGTGGACCTAGTTTAAAAGCAGGTCCAGTCCAACGGAAGAGCTGCCTACCAGTGCAGCCTGGGATGCTGGCGCAGGCCTCCTGGCACTGACCATGTCCTTCTTGGATTGTTTTTGGCATCTTTCTCGTTACAGAAAGTTTGGTGCAGCCCCACCCAACAGAAACTCTGATTCCTTACATAGCGCACCCTTCTTGTCCAGCTCAGCTGTCTCCAGCTTCCCTTCTCCTCCCCCCTCCCCATGGCCGTTGGCAGTTGGCACGTTTCTTGAGTATATGCAGGCCCCTTTGTCCTTCCCCCTGGCTCTTTGGAAGCCTGCCCCAGTTTGAGGCTCTCCCTGTTTTGTAAGAAGTGTTGGGCCTTGCAGGCGAAGCAAAGTCCGTTTGCTTTCCAGGGCTGGGAGTGGCTTGGCTGACCCTACAGAGTCAAGGGAACCAGAGAAAGCATGGAGGCTGCTCTCTCTGGCTATAGGAAGCCATAGGTGTTCCACGGCATTACCTGTCAGATCACAGGCCTAAGGATAACCTCACAGTGCAGTTGTAACAGCAGCCACTGTTGATCAAATGCTTACCACATGCTAGGCACTATGCTAAGTACTTGAGGAGCATTTTTCTATACAATCCTCACACCAGCTACTAGTTCCCCAGCTTATGATTGGGGAAACTTTGAGAAGGTTAAGTAGCTTATCTGAGGTGATGCAGCCAGAAGGTGGCCAAGGTGGGTTCTAACTGAGACCTGTCTGATTTCAAAGCCAATGCTCTTAACCTCTGTGCTATGCTGCCTCTGTAGATGCCCAAAATGCCCCAGAAGAGAGGAATAATTGCTCTTTATGATCTTTTTGGGTGGAGCACAATGGCTCATGCCTGTAATCCCAGCACTTTGGGAGGCCAAAGTGGGAGGATTGCTTGAGTACAGGAGTTCGAGGTTGCAGTGAGCCATGATTGCACCACTGCAATCCAGCCTGGACGACAGAGTGAGACCTTGTCTCTCAAAAAAAAAAATTAAGTTAGCCAGCCAGGCATGGTGTTGTGTGCCTGTAGTTCCAGCTACTTAGAAGGCTGAGGTGGGAAGATTGCTTGAGCCCATGAGTTTGAGGCTGCAGTGAGATATGATTGCATTATTGTACTCTAGCCTGGGTGACAGTGAGACCCTGTCTCAAAAAAAAAAAAAGACCAAAAATCTTTTTGTAATATTTACTGAACACTTATGCATGTACTTAGCTCATTATATGTATTAGCACATTTGAGTCTCAGTTACCCCTAAGACATGCCACGTTATCTCAAACGACAGATGTGGAAGGAAACTGAGTCTCAGAGAAGTTACCCAACTTGTAAAGTGATTGAGTCAAAATTTAACCCAAGTCTGTGAGTCTTTGGTGCAAGTGTTCTTCTCCCTGCCCCTGCCCTCCTGCTCTGGATAAGCCCCTTGGGTAAATTGCTCTGTCTGGGACTGTGATGACATCCATTGTTGAACCTAGAGGATGCGTGTACTCAAGAATCTGTGATTTCCAAGCTGCTGGGCCACTTTGCTTTGGAGCAGGGAGTAGCTGAGGGAAGAGATGACACACTCGGCCTGGGCAGGTCTTACTTCCTAGCATGGAGAACATTTGGATGGAGAGATGAGACACAGATTGCCTTTAAGCACATTTTCATTTTCTCCCCCCTCCCCTTCCAAATTAGGGTGAAGGTTGCCGAACTGTCCCCCTGGCTGGACATGTGGGGTTTGACAGCTTGCCTGACCAGCTGGTGAATAAGTCAGTCAGCCAGGGCTTCTGCTTCAACATCCTGTGCGTGGGTGAGTATTTCCATAGCAGGAAATTCTATTACAGAATATGGATCCTTAATGGCTGGATGTGGCTTTGCAGGTAATTAGGTTAAATAGTGTGTCATTCTGATCTATTTGTAAGAGTGCCCCCTCCCCCTTATCTCTCTGCTTGTTTTTGTAAGCACTGGCTGTAATTACTTTTTTCCCTGACCAGACCAGAATTTGGGGCCATACCCTGGGGGAAACTGAGCTATGTGAAACTCAGTGGAAATTTTGTATGGGAGCTGGCTGGCTCAGTTACTGCCATCACGTTCATTTTGACTACAGAAGATAGGAGCCAGGGCAGAATTGGGAGGCAGATGGTGGCTGAGGAAAGATGCTGTGGCAGTGCCTTGAGTCTGTTTCCTCTGCAGCTTTGCTGGGCCTGGTATAGTTTGAGCTCAAGTGCAGGCACCACACAGCTGTAGGCAAAATTCTTTTATTCCCTTTGCTTATGTCTCTGCCTAGATCTTGAATCTCAGTGGAGGAAACCACATCTTAACCCCCTCTATGTGCTAATCACAGCACAAAGAGACATTTCAATAATGTTTGTGAAATGAATGAATGAGTGAACCCCACGGGAGTCACTCATTATACTTTGCAAACACTTTCTTACATTTGGTCTTTACTAGGACTGTGAAGTGAACAGAGCAAGTAGCATTTGTAGCCTTATGAAACAGGTGGAGACCCAAAGACTTGGGGAGGATGAGGGATTTTCCTGAGACAATGCAGAAAAAGTGGCAGAGCCATAATGAGGACCCAGGCTTGGCTGGCCCCTTGTCCCTCCCACTGCTTCCCTAACTGCTGCCAACAGCATGTCTGGAACACATGAAAATGCTTTGGAAACCATTGGGCACCAATTGAACAAATGTGAGAGATGACAGTTCTTTGATTTAAGAATCTCTCCTTAGACCTTAAAAATCCCAAATTTGCAAACATGATTGTAGCATGATTTTCACCCTGCAGTGAAGGAAAGCATACCCGCACATTTTCAGTGACCTCCTTCTGAACCTTAATGATTATATAAATACCAGAATAAAATCTGTTTTCATACTGTCTGGAACACTCAAATGCTTTTACTAATTGCCTTTTATTTTTGGATAGAGCATACAGGGAACTCATTTATGTTGCAGATCTGAGCCACCACTAAATTGGATATTTTACTCTTTAATGTGTTTAACAATTCTGTTTTCTCACTAAGGCCATTCGTTTTCTTGGGCTGTTTTTTTTCTCCTCTCTTCTCAGCCCTCTTTTCCAGGTTATTTTCTGTAAGGGAATCACTGCATACACAAGGACAAGTAGAGAACAACGGATGACAAGCAGTCACCCAGGCTCACTCACTAGCTAAATGACTCACTTCCGTCCATCAACTTTGGAGCCTATGAGATGAAAATATGTGCTTCACAGAATTACACATCAGGGACCTTAGAGTCAGACCTAGGCTGTTAATTCTTCAAATGCTGAAAGTCAAACTATAGTTATGATTAGTTGTTATTAGGAGAGGGATGCAAAATACATAGAAGTCATCGTGATCAGCATGAAGTGCAAATGCTATCACATCCAATATTAGCACCGCCAAATCTCTGTTTAACTAGCAAGATCTCTGATCTTTGGCTGATGGCCAACTTATTTCACATAATATTTGATTATCACAATATTTCAGCACAAACATATCAGATTCCCTTGGCATTCCTCCCAGAATCTGTATGACCTATACTAACGTTGAGGAGATGAGAAGAGAAATGACAGACCCACCCTAATCAACCTTTCAACCAACTACCGTGGGTGGTTGGTTGGGTGGGCTCGCCAAGCTTTAGGAGGGAGGTTGCTTGAATCAGAGTGGCTTTCTGAAGGTAGAAGTGTAGGGTAATTTACATGTGGATCACAGGCTTGCTGAGGATCCAGAGGAAGATTCAGCCATGCTTAAGGCAAAGTGAGTGGGAGAAATAGTAGCCCCCTGTCCTCTAGTTCCCACCCAGACACTATACAGCTACAATTGTTTCAGCACAACCTGCAGGAATGAAATTGCTCATGTGCCCAGGACAAACCCCGTAAGAGGGGTGGAGGTAGTAAGGAGACACAATTACCTCTAGGGAGTCACACCTTCTCTCTCCCCATTTGTTAAGTTTTGGGAAATGACTGCCTCAGTAGCTCTTCTCTTAGACCTGCAGGTGCAACTGCTGGATAGACCAGCTTGGATTGGGTAAATTTTATTCCCTATTCCTAATTCAAAAAGCCCTGCAACTCATGCATCCTGCCCTCTTGTTGTGCTCACAACCCTGTCAATTGCTCAGAGAACCCCCAGTTTGGGCCAAGGTCACCAGCAGCTTAGAGTGGCTCTGAGGCTGCAATGTCAGCCCAGCCATGGGGCTGGGTCCAGTCACTGACTTGTTGAAGGGTCCATAGCTTGGCTGCTGAAAGTGATCGTTTCTCTTGCAGGGTTTTCTGTGACCATACTTTCATGCCTACTGCCTGCATATAACTGTCAGGTTTACTCCCTTAGTGACTTATTTAAAAATTCTGTTTAGGGCTAGGCACAGTGGCTCATGCCAGTAATCCCAGCACTTTGAGAGCTTGAGGCAGGAGAATTACTTGATCCCAGGAGTTCGAGACCAACCTAAGCCACAAAGCAAGACCTTGTGTTTACAAAAAAATGAAAAAATTAGCCAGGCATGGTGATGCATGCCCGTAGTCCCAGCTACTCAGGAGGCTGTAGTGGAAGGATTGCCTGAGGTCAGGAGTTTGAGGCTGTGGTAAGCTGTGATTGTGCCACTGCACTCCAGTCTGGGAGACAGAGTGAGACCCATACTCAAAAACCAAACAAACAAACAAAGAAACAAACAAAAAAAGCTGGGTGTGGTGGCTTACGCCTGTAATGCCAGCACTTTGGGAGGCAGAAGCAAGAGGACTACCTGAGCTCAGGGGTTTGAGACCAGCCTGAGCAACATGGCTTGTCTTTACAACAAATCAATAAAAAATTAGCCGAGCATGGTGGTGTGTGCCTGTGAGTCCAGCTACTTGGAAGGCTCACCTGGTGGAAGGATCACCTGAGCCCAGCAGGTCAAGGCTGCAGTGACCATAAGCATGTCACTGCACTCCAACCTGAGTGACAGTGAGACTCCTACTCAAAAAAAAAGAAAAGAAAAGAAACAAAAAAAATCCTGTTTGGGCATAGAATATATTCCTCCAAAGTTCTTTTCTTGATGGGGCATTTTTAGTTTAAAGTTATGGTAGCACACTAGCTTTGATTATTATTATTATTTCTTTTGAGTTGGAGTCTCACTCTGTCGCCCAGACTGGAGTGCAGTGGCATGCTCCCAACCACTGCAACCTCAACCTGCTGGGCTCCAGCGATCCTTCCGCCTCAGCCTTCCAAGTAGCCAGAATTACAGGCACGCGCTACCACGCCTGGCTAATTTTTTTGATTTATTGTAGAGATGAGGTCTCGCCAAATTGCCCAGGCGGGTCTCGAACCTGCAGGCTCAGGCAGTTCACTCATCTCAGCCTCCCAAAGCGCGGGATTACAGGCTGAGCCGCCGAGCCCAGCTGAGCTTTGATTATTAACAAAGACCTAGGATATTTGTTCACATTATTGTTTAACTTGGTGCTGGGCTGCTGATCGTAGGATCAAGCAAACTGTCCTTTGTGCACGAGTGCATGTGTGAGCCTGTGTGCACATGTGTATGTTGAGATTGAGAGAGAATCCAGAGCCTAATTTATATGTAAGGGTACCAATAGATGGCACCCACAATTATGATTCTTTTTAGAGGACTAGGCGCATGGTTGTGAGGATATTATGACTTCTCTCCAATAGATTCTCTAGGGTTGACAAGAATTACTGAATGGGGTGAGGTTCCCCTCCCCCTTCCTCCATAAAAACACAAATACTAGTCCCTTAGCTTTGGAAACTTTGAGGATCCCATGATCCTAGATAAAGTACAGAAGGCCTCAGAGAAGCCACCAGAGCCAGCAGTACAAATGCCCTGGGGCCAGCTGGTTTACACTGCTGGGAATGAGCCCCAGAGAGGCTCATTCGTTCAAGTGTGCCAGCACCAGTAATGGCTGTGAGGAGCACAAAGGGTTATAATGATAATATTTACTTTGAAGCTGCTTAGGATTCCGGGCTTAATTGGGCTCTGTTGAACTTGGAAAAAACACACACACAAGAGAAGCAGGATTGAAGCTTACTGCACAAGAATGGGAAAGGGCAGCTAGCATTCTATCAAAGTCAGGGGTCAATTGTTTCATCCCTCTGTCTCTGGGAAAGGCAGCTGCTCACCTGTCTAAGACAGGCTGCCAATAGTTGTGTGCTGGCCAACGTCCAACAACCCACTGCAGGAGAAAAGTTGCCATGGCTTGTAGCACCTGCTCATTTCTGTGGTGATGTTATTCCCACCATAGCTGATTTTAAGCTACCAACATGTCACCACTGCACACGGGCTTGGGAAGAGATGCAGGAAATGGATGAGCTGGCTCCAGTACACCACTCTCTGCCAAGATCAGGAAGGAGAAAGAGCAAGGTCAATGAGCCAGGCATGACCTTGTCCCTTTCCATAGGCTCCCCTGGCCAACTGGAGTTCCTGGAGTGTTTCCTTTTGGATACCTCCCTGTTGAATTCAGAGACATTTCTCTGGTTTTATTCCAACATTCAGAGCTGGAAGAGACTTTAGATTCATGAGAACAGAGATTGTGGCTATCTTGTTCATCTATATTTCCAGCCCTTATAATTTGTGCCTGACTATTCTTATTACTCCAGCCCTCTCATTTTATGAAAAAAGGGACTGAGACCCAGAGAGGGGGAAGGGCTCATCTCAGGTCACACAATAATTGGCTAGGACTCTTCATTTCATAACTTGCAAGGATTTAATTGCACAAGATGCCAGAGGATGCATATATTAACAGCAACTGAGGAAAAGGGCTAAGCTTTTCATTTCCTTCCTTCCTCCCTCCCTCCCTCCCTCCCTTCCTTCCTCCCTCCTTCTCTCCCTTCCTTCCTTCCTTCTCAGGGTCTCATTCTGTCACCCAAGCTGGAGTGCAGTGGCGTGATTACGGCTCACTGCAGCCTCGACTTCCTGGGCTCAGGTGATCCTTTTGCCTTAGCTGCTGAGGTAGCTGGGACTACAGGCGTGCACCATTACACTGGGCTAATTTTTTGATTTTTTGTGTAGAGACGAGGTCTTTCTATGTTGCCTAGGCTGTTCTCAAACTCCATGCTCAAGTGATCTTCCTGCCTTAGCCTCCCAAAGTTTTGGAATTATAGGCGTGAGCCACTGCACCTGGCCAGAGCTTTTCTTTTTTACACAGATTTTTCACCCAGGGTGGAGAGGTCGACATTGAAGTATCCCAGGGTGTATAGTTGGAAAAAGCATATTTCATATTACTCATACGTGCCTTAAATTTAATTTTTTTCAAAAACCTGTTGTTTTTCAAATCCTATCTACATTAAACAATGTGAGATGAAATCCTCTTGGCTGGTGAAGCATGTGTTAAAAAGAGTTCAGAAACCCTGCTGTCCACTCAGGAGTTCTGGGAGGGCTGGGGAGGAGCAGAGAGAAATTGACCCCTCGGGACTCCTCCAGGTTTCCTGCTGGAATTTAATTGCCAAGTCTCCACCTTCCTGCAGGGGTGGTCAGATCTTCTGACCTGATCCCAGTTAGGTCACGTGTGTTGTGTCCCCCGCCTCCTGCCACTCAATTTTGGACCCAGGGAAGTTGTGGGAGGGGACAGTATCCTAGGTTCAGGCTGAGTCTGTGCCAGCCATTGAGAGAAAGCCTCCCTCCATCCCCAGGCTCCACACTGATAAACAAGTGGAACGGGAACACTCGGTAGCCATAGGGTGAGCTTGCTTGATTTTCTGCCCTCTTCTAATATTGCATTTATCACGATTCCCTAGACACCCATGAGTTCTTTTCTTCCAGACATTCATTATTTGGCATCTCATTTCCACAGTGCTTTTGTGCTGGCAGGCATTTGGGTGGTCATTTCTCCTGCTGTTCCTCCCTGCTGCCTGCCCTGCCTGCCCCCGTTTCTCCAGCTGTGCAAACAGGGTGGGTCCCTTACTCTGCAGTTCTGCTTCCGAGGCCTTCGGTATGAACCTTGGACTAGGCCCTCCCAGGAGTACAGGAAGATGCTCCATCCCCTGCTGGGAATTCTTAGGAGCAGGGAGCCAGGGAGCCCACTCTGGGTGCTGAGGAGACAGGACCCACCACTCTCTAGGAGCCGAGGGGCATTCAGCAGTGAGCTTATGGAACAGAAGTGGGAATGAGGGTGGGACTGTACATGGAGCATTCATTCGGCACATACAAAGATGGGCTAAAATGTAGCTTGAACCTCAGTGCCCTTGAGAGGGGAGGTGAGTTAGGGTGAGGGAGCCACCCTGTGTTCCCACCTCAGAGGTGCTGGCCCCGTGTGCAGTTGAGCTGCACCCCTACCTTGGGTAGGGTGGGGGCATGATACATTCTGCTGCTTGGCCAAGTCTGCCACCTCCCATGGCAAAGGTTCCACCTCATCAAAGTTTTTTTTGAGACCCAAATACTTCCTGTTCCGTTAGGGGAGGAAAAAAGGGGCCTCATCTTGGAAAGTCTTTGCTGCTAATGGATTTAGCAGATCCTGGCTGGAAACATGATCTGGGTGAGGAACCATTTCCCTGAACCCTGGCAATCTACCGAGTTAGTCAGACCTGGCTGTAAAATTGGGCTGGGGGGCCGGGTAGCCAGGCTGAATTGAATGTTCTCCTTGTTTCTCTCTCTCTCTCTCTCTCCCTCTCTCTCTCCCTCTCCTCGTTTTCTTCCCTTCCTCCCTCTCCTCTTTCTCCACACACAGAAAGCTCTCATCATAGGCAGATATTTTTAAAAGCACCTCCTGCATTCGTAGCTCATTATTCTGGATAAAAGAATCATGGAAGATGCAAAGGTAGACACACCCAGAGGGTGGAGGAGAGACAGAGCATTTTTAGTTCCACTTGCAACTCTAACCCTAACCCTGGACTACCTTGCAAATGTGTGCTGTTGGTCCCAAGGGGAGATTTGCCAGGCTAGAATTTGCCCAGTGCAAACCCATTCCTCACTGTGAAGAGGAAGCAGAGCTCACATGCCCCAGATTGGGGGAGGGGGAGAGAAAAAGAGGGACTGTGATTGCAGAATAGCAGAGTAGTCTATATATTCCAAGGGCAGACCAGGGTAATGAACTACTGCCACTTTTATTCCTGGTATTCCAGAGTCACTTGAGGTGGACTGGGGGACCAAATACAGCCTGGATCTGTGGAGATTACAAGTGGTTTTAGTGCCCAGCCCAACTCTCGTGGCCTCATATCTGATTCCTGCCTAGCCCCACGTCACCAACTTCCCTTCAATTTGTGACTCCTTATGATGTCCCCATCCCTGAAGATTCCTTGGTGCTTGGCAGTCACTTGATATCCCTTGGTCTCCTAGGACTAAGCTCCCATAACCATCACCAGTCTGCCACAGCCCTTCCCCCATTTATTCTCCTAATGTGAAGTTCAAGACTTTTGAAATTTATTAGTATCCTGCAGCCTGGTAGTTAAACAAATAGAGAGCTGGTTTGTTTGAAATTTAAGGAGAAGAATAATTTGTGGCCTGCTAAGTTCCCTCCCTATTAGTTAAAAATGGTCTCACTGAAAGTTCAACCAGGCTGGGAGGTAAAGTCAAGGGTCTGTGCAGTCTCGCCATTGGGATTCACATCTGGAGCGTCCACAGAGGGCTGATTGGGGGTAGCAGGGAGGAGAGGCGGGACTGGGACCAGAGGATATTTGTTTGACAAGGGACCCCCATCCCTTTAAAAAAAATTAAAATAGCCTTTAATTTTTATTATAAAAACTAGATGTGTTCCACTTAGAAAACTTGAAAAGTACAGAAAAGCATAAGGAAAGAGATAAAAATCACACACAATCCCACCCCTTAGAGGTAACCATTGGTAAAAATATATTGTAAAATGTTCAGTTATAAAAAAAGAAATAAGCCGGGCTCGGTGGCTCAGCCTGTAATCCCGCGCCTTTGGGAGGCTGAGGTGAGTGGATTGCCTGAGCCCGTGGGTTCGAGACCCGCCTGGGCAAGCGAGACCTCATCTCTACAATAAATCAAAAAATTAGCCG